>JANHZT010003461.1:29817-43089 GCA_032468215.1 Stegonotus admiraltiensis | reverse complement strand
CTTCTAGTCCAACCCCCTGCTTAGGCAGAAAACCATTTCAGACAAATGGTTATCCAATCTCTTCTTAAAAACTTCCAGTGTTGGAGCATGTACAACTTTATTTAACAACGGTGGCAAGAAAGGCCATAAAAACGGGGCAAAACTAACTTAGCAAGTATGGTCGTAAGGCAAGGATTACCTGTATACTGTTCTTCAGTACTGCGAGTTGCATGCCAGATGGATTCCATGAAACACTCCAATTCATTATCAACTAGAAAACATTCCGGGGCTCTGCTTTTTCCATTTTTGTAAAAGTTGCTGAACAGTTTCTGTGTGGCTTTTAATGGGCAACATGCACTAACCTTTGTGGGTGCTTAACGCATCTGTTTTGCTAGTCAATGTGAAATTGTTTTCCAGTGAAAATCTGTGATTTTGGATGTGTTGGTTCTCTCCTGCCTTTATATTTAAGCAAGTCACCTTTTCTTACAGTGAAAATGAAAATGGATTCACTGTATTTGGTACATTTGGTTGCTGGAAAGAGAATCCAAGCAGCAAGTCTAAGAAATGGGGAACATCTAAAAGAATTTCTTTACCCAAAACAAAATAAATTGCAAGATGTAGAAATCATATTTCATAGTTTACATTGCAAGATTTTCTTTAAGCAGCATTGAGTGTATTCTTTAGGGTTTTTTTTACAATAGTTGGTATTGTTGAGAGAGATATATTTTTTTGCTTAAAATAAAAAATGGTCCACCACCACAAAGGATACAATTCCTTAGATTTTTCTACATATAGAGGAAAACCTGAAGAATTTTAAAAGAAAATATGTCCAGTATTCAAATTAAGAAGGTATTATGTAATCTCTCTCCATGGAAGACCTGCTGTTTTCATGGCAGGAAATCCAGACTGCTTTAAAATATGAATGAAAAGAATAATAATGAGAAAACAACATTTCAAGAAAAGATTTATTGTCTTGTGCTTTCATAGTAAAGTCAAAAGAAATTTGGTTATAGTTTTTATAATTCTTTACAATACAATGAAGAAGGGATTGCTATTGGATTTACCTTGAGCATTTTAATCTAGAAGAATGTCATTCAATTTCTCATTTTCCCATTTTAACTGAGATATAGCTTCCATGAGGGCTTTAGTATTTTAATTATTTCAAATTATGAAGAAAGCATCAATTTTGGAGTCTGCTGCTGGTTGAATTTGGAATATAAGTAATCAAACTAGAACATTATTACAGGTAGTCCTCAACTTACAGTCATTTGTTTAATGACTCTTCGAAGTTACAACAGCACTGAAAAAAGTGACTTATGACTGGTTTTCATAGTTATGACTGTTTCAGCATCCCCATATTCATGTAATTAAAATGTGGATGTTGGCAACTGGAATGAATTTATGATACTTGCACCGTCCTGGGGTCATGTGATCACTATTTATAAACTTCCCAATGGTTTCCAACAAGCAAAATCAATGAGGGAAGCCAACTTTTCTTAATGACCACATGATTTGCTTAACAGCTGTAGCAAAAGGGGGGGGGGGGTTGCAGTGGCTAAGATGCTGGGTTTGTCGACCGGAAGGTTGGCAGTTTGAGACCCAAGTACCGCATGATGGGGTGAGCTCCTGTTCTTGCCCCAGCTCCTGCCAAGCTAGTAGTTCCAATGCATGTAAATGCAAGTAGATAAATAGGAACCACTTTGGTGGGAAGGTAACAGCATACTGTGCACCTTGGCATATGGTCATGTTGACCACATGACCATGGAAGCACCTTTGGACAATGCTGGCTCCCTTGATTAGGAAATAAATAAACACTGCCCTCTAGAGTTGGACATGACTGGGCAGGGGAAACCTTTACCCTTATGGCAAAAGAGGTCGTAAAATCAGGCAAAACTCAGCTAAACAAGTGTCTCAATTAGCAACGGAAACTTTGGGCTCAAAAGTTGAGGGCTACCTATAACTGATATCTTTTGTGGAGTCTTTTTAATCAATCTTTTCTTTTTCTGTGCTCCTTATTACATTTCTTTCATTTTTCCTCCCAGTTCTTAGTCTTTGCTACACTTTTTTTGCATGGCTTGCTTGGAATAGAATGTGGTTAAATGTTGTTTGTGACAAACTACTGTATAGGCAAACTGGCAAAGTCATTTGAAGTATCACAGGAAGGGAGACAAAATTTGATACTCCAGTCTCTCTTTATTTTGACTTCAAAAGTCCAGCATAAAAATACAGCTAATAGTATGATGAAGTGCTGAAAATCTGGAAGTTTCTATTATATTTAATGAGGAAAGGATAACTTTAGTTATTTGAATTATTTGTAATGCACTAAAATAAGATTTTCCATTTTAAGCATCCTGTTTTTCTTTCCACCTCATAGAAGAACAGGAAAAGGAACAAGAAGAAGACTTCTCCAGATAGTGAATTGTATAGTTCCTTGTCAAGCTTAAGTTCAGCTCCATCCAGTCTTGATTGTTCACTTACCCCAGATGTGGCTGATGCAAGAAGAATCCCAGTAGAAGAAAGTCAACACTCAGAAGCCAAGTCGGCTGACTTAATGCCATCCACTGATGACAGTAGTGGCCAGATTAGTAATACCTCCTTCCATGCAGATCAGGGCCAAGAATTTGTGAGCAGAGCAGAAACCCAGAATCAGTCAGAGCAAAATAAGAAAAATGATGCAGAAAGTCAACCTGCTGTTACTGCTGTCACGGGAGAGAAGATGAAGGAAGACAATTCCAGAAAGGCTGATATAGTTGGTGAACAGATAGATCCTAGCAAGAAACAATGTGCCACCAGTTCTGTTGGGCCTGCTCAGTTTTCAGAGAATACTTCCAATATATCAGATGGAAGTGTTACACAACCTGTTTCTAAGGGAGACACGGATAGCAGATCTTCAGGTCTCAACGTTAATGTTACATCTACTGAGGAAAAAGGATCAGGATCGAGCATCGAACATCAGGACTCTGGAACAAAGAGATCTTTGCCTGAATCTAAAGTGAAAAATAGCAATTCAACAGAAGAGACCAAACAACAAAGTTCTAATTCAAAAGTAAATTCCTCAATTTATTTGTGGTAGTATATATCTCGGTCCCTTTTTTTGTTAGTGTAATAATATGTGGGAATGACCGGGGAAGAGCTATGGCTAGGGGAATGGTTGGATAAGGGGCAGATGAGCCCGCAGAAGGAATATGGGGGTGGCAAATGTCTTGGAAGGGACCTTCCCTAGTTTCATAGGTTGTAAAAGTAACGGGGGAGAAATTTATTTTCAGGCTTGTTAGAGTAATCTTGCAGTAAAGTGGAATTCATTTGACTGGTAGTGCTTTCTGTCTGGAGTATCTCGCAAGACTGATAGTTGGCCACCTTCAACGGTCTTTTTAGGAGGAACGCCCGAGCATTAACTAAATAATACATAAATCACATAGAAGGTTATTTTTTGGTGAAGTAATAAATATATCTTGTTTTGTAGTTAAATCTTTGCTGTATCTCTGGGATTCGAAGCATTATACAAATCCTTAGAGATAATTAGTTTTACAGGCCAACATGTGAGAGGTGTGACAACTTGATGTCTACGGGTGAGATTATCCATGTCACCCTCACAGAGTATCTGAGGACAAAAATTTTATTAGACCTCCAATTTTTTTAAAAACAAGTTTTATTAAATTTTTCTTTAACATATTTTATGAACAGAGTATTGACTGGGTCACATCTTATACAACTTACAACATAGTTAAATATGGATTTTTATACTCTATTCCAATCTTCTTTTTTATTTTTTTAAAATATAATTTACATATTTCAATTTGTGCCATAATATTCTTTTCCCTTTTGTATCTTATCTTCATCTCTTCTTAAAATATAACATATAAACAATATCAGCATCCGCCCTTCAAATCCTAATTTCTTAACATTGCTTCAATTATCTTATTTCTCCATTTATAAAGTATTTCTCAAAATCTCCCATCATTTCCAAGTCTATTGAAACCAACTGCTTTTGATTTTAAATGGATACAGCATTTTATCTACAGCCACAGTCTTAGCCAGCCAAATAGCATGTTGTAGGGTACTCCAGCAATTTTATCACAAGCAGCTTGTGCTAGAGGTGACCTACAATCTTATATAAAATATCATGAACCTTATTAATCTCCTAGGAATAATTCTTCTGAATATTTCTTGTTTGTTTTTCCATCATTAAAAAAGTTGTAGGAACAGAATTGTGAACTTGGGAAGACTTGACTACTGTTTAGATTTCTACCTGGCTTTTCTAAAGGCTGTCCAAAACAAGAAGACATGGCATTGTTAGAGGAGAATATTGCAAAGAAGGAAAAAGCCTCTTTCTGTTATATGAATGGTGCAATTCCCTGTTATTCTTAGCATATTTCTGCAATTTAGCTTACCTTCACATGGTTTAATGGACATTTTTACCCGAGACTTCTGAATCTTGAAGATAGGCAGATGTTTATTGTTAACATAATTGATAACTACCCTGAGAAAGCCCAAACTTCAGTGCTGTGTGGTGAGAAATAGGAGCTATCACTGACTGAGAATTAAACCTTCCAGGCTCATATAGCAGTCTCCAGAAAGACAATAATGAAAAATGTCTGCTAGGATTTCACATGCTGCAAATTGTTCACTTCATTTTCTTCTTCTCACTTAAATAGAACAAACTCATGGACAAACACGAAGTGGCATACTGCATGTGCCAATGTTAACGTTCTTTGTTGCATAAGTTATATTTGATGATCTCTTGATAGGGAAACTTGTGTAAAGCAAGAGCACCTTTCTGGCAACCAGATAGTAAACATCATAAAAATGAGCAATTCTTGTTTGTTTGTTTGTTTGTTTGTTATCCTAAGTAATTGTGGCACAGCAGATTAGCAAAAACCCTTCTAGGCTACTCACGGATTTATTTGCATGGACACTTTCTAATGCTTGCTTTTGTATATCTGATATGCCTTTATTACAGAAAGCAAAGCTAAATGCAGCCAAGCAGGAGGATGTCTCTGAAAAGGGACAAAAAATATGCACTCCAGTGGAAGAGTCTGGGCAGGAAAGGAGAGATTCTGCTGATGCTGGAAATCAAAGGCCACAGACAAGAAACAAGGCCAGTGCAGAAGAAAGGAACCATGAAGTCCCTGCTGTCAAACAAAAGTATGGTGTGATTATTTGCCGCTGACATACTGTCCGTGCATACATACATAAGTTGACATTTAATGTAATGGTCTAATAATAGTTGTAACACAATTCCGCAAAAGCCCATTTTCTTTTTTATCCTTATCCAAATGAATTGGAAGTTTCAGATTCAGTAGAACTGTAACATTACAATCCTTCTTCCTTCATAGTCTTTTCTAATATGCAACAATGGAAACCACACAGCTTCTAACAGGCTTGATCAAAAGAATCCTCCTATTTGAAAGTAATTCCAGTATGCTTAACATTTATTTGATTGCTTTATTTTTTATTTTTTATTTATTTTGTGTGTGTGTGTGTGTAAACTTATAGTGCTTTTGATTATTCTTTCTCCCCTCCCATTATAAGGATATCATGAATGCTGCTAAACATTCGCATCTATCTTCCGTTCTGATTTGAGCTCTTACTAAACATACTAAATCCTAAACCCTTGACAGTGTAGGTGAGACTGTTCTGTGGCAATTCTCCCAAGTGGAAATATCAGTCTTTCTTAACCTGGTGTCTTCCAGAGGAGTTGGACTTCCAACCATGCTGGTCTGGTGTGGTGGCAGTTCAACATCTGGAAGACATGAAAGAATTCCAGTAGATACAAGGGATCATTTGATTGTGCTTTCATTTGGGAATTCTGTTTTGGATAGCTTGCAAATGAAGTCCCATTTTCATGAACATTCTGCTTTTGAATGCTTTGATTTGTTTGAAATCAGAAGCCAAATCAAACAGTTGGGAATAGTACCATCTGATTCTTGAAGAAAAATGCTTTATGCGGATAACTGAAATTTTAAAGTGCCATCGATTGCCTTCGGCTTCAGACAGAATATTTTGTCTCCTGGCGATGGACTTGCACAAGTGCACTTCCTACTGGCAGATACAGCAGCCTCCAACATTTCCCTTTTTTGATTAATAGATTCCTCTCCCTACAACAACTGAGTGCTAAAGGTCCATATGCAGCTCTGATTGGCATGCCAGTAGTTCCCATTCAGTGATGTATATGAGACTAAAATGTCCTTTGAATCAAGCCAGCTTCTAGTGATCATCAGGACAATCCATGGGGTTTTCTTTTAGCAAAAATATAAGAATGACTCACTGCTTCCATTTTTTGTGTCAATTTTCAATTTTCTAGTATAACGTATAGTCCTGGGATTGCCTTGTAGTCTCCCATTCAAATTCTAAGCAGGACTAAAGCTACTTCGGGGCAAGATACAACGGTCACTGATTTTTTTTTGAAATGTCAGAAATCTTTATTTGTGCATTTGAGTTGTTCATTATTCTCACTTTAAAAGATGCAAATAAACAAGTGAGATGAGCAAATTTTCGTTTTTCATTTATTGCATAATAATTCTGCACACTAATAGTTGCCCAATAATTATGCACACATAGTCTCCTAAGAAAGACAAAATCTCATTTTTATCTTTCTTAAATATTCAGGTTTGAGATTTATTAACTTTTTTGGATTGACCGAGAGCACTCTAGTTGTTCAATAAGAAAATTAATCCTCCAAAATACAACTTGCCTAATAATTGTGCCCATACTGTACCAATTTTATTACAAGCTAAGTGCATGCTAAAGATAATTTTATTAAGTTCAGTGTTGGAGAGCTCACAGTGACTATCACTATCAAGCTACTGCTTCTTTAATTTGTTACTGTATTTTGATAGTGTGTTTATTTTACTATATTTTCAGCAGTAGTTCTGAAAATTTGTGCACCCTTTGAAGAGGTGTTCCATTTGCGGTAGTATATATGTGTAATTTAATCAATGTTTTATGGAAGTTTTATATATATTAAGTAGGATTAATATGGAAGTCATCTCCAGTCTTGTCATTCTGTCTTGCAGTCAGTCACCTGTGGAGAATATTACAGTTTATTTCCATGCTATTCTGTCTAAGGACTTCAAGATAGATCCTGACAAGCATAAAGTGATCATTTTGGCAGGGGGAATTTCTGATTATACTGATTGGAAAGAGACTGTATGTGAGCTGACCTGTACCCAGTAAGTATATGTTGACATGATATAGCATATTCTCAGATCTGAGTTAAAAGGCTTTCATTAACATCTGAGTTAATGTGCAAGGCATTTAGCTCTTTCCAAATGTGTGCATGCTTATGTTTGTATTTCAGCAAAGTTACTTTGGGACAGGTGCTTATATTTATATGACGGCAAAGGTAATTAGAGAAACACAAGAAAAACTTGTGCTTTTATTGGCAATTATTCATGAATGGTGGGCTTCATGGTGGCAAAGGCCCTTCTTTGTACAAGCCTGTGAGATTGCAAGTATTTTAGAGAAACAAATGCTGTATTGTGTGATTTATACTCTTATCATTAGTACTTCATGCATACAAGAGGAAACTGTCACTATTAATGCAGGTAGTTGTTGACTTACGATGACAATTGAGCCTAGAATTTATATTGTTATGTGAGAAATTCGTTAAGTGAGTTTTGCCCCATTTTACTACTTTTCATGCCACAATTGTTAGGTGAATCACCGCAGTTATTAACCTGGTTGTTAAGCAGGGTAGATTTGATTTAAATCAAGTTTAAATGATTTAAATCACTAGTAAAAAGGTTTGATTTAAATCAACTCAATTTAAATCATAATTTTTAAAGAGCAACTGTCATCTCTGTCCCGCAGCAGCTCCTCCTCTGACCTGCTGTTGACTCACTGACGGTCTCAATATTGCAGAATATACAGCCTCATGCTACATAACTAAGCTCCATTTCATGCTGAATAAATAAATTATTAATGTAAGAAAACAATATTTAAATAGATATTTATTCCAAAAGCATTTTATTAAAATAAATTTGATTAAAAAAATCTGATTTAAATTAAAAAAATCTGGTTTAAATTTTAAAAAATACATTTTAATTTTTTAAAAAAAAATCATAGATTTTTATCCACTCTGTTTTTAAGTAAATCTGGCTGGCCCATTGATTTCACTTGTCAGAAGGTCGCAAAAGATGATCATATGACCCTGGGATTCTGCAACTGTCATAAATATGAATCATCTGAATTTTGATCACATGACCATGGGGATGCTGGGAAGATTGTAACTCTGAAAAACTGTCATAACTCACTTTTTTCAGTGTAGTTGTAACTTTGAACAGTCACTAAATAACTATTGTGAGTTGAGGACTACCTATATTTCAGTAGGGAGAAGTGGATATTGCATCTAGTGATGAGCACAAGAAGATGCCGGATGCCAGAGCACTGCACTTACGTGATCTGCAAAGAATGGCAACTGATCCTAGTTAATGTCATTTTTAAAAAAATTGTGGCAGATCCACAGCCATCATTACTACTTACTGATGGAGATTTATGAAGGCCCGTTACGTTTGCAAGTGAAAAGGAAGGTTTAGTACAGATAGTCCTTGATATATAGCCACAATTGAGATTAGAATTTTGGTTGTTGACTAGGGTGGTTGTTAAGTGAGTCACACCCAATTTTATGCCTTTTTTTCCTAAAGTGAATCACTGCAGCTGTTAAAAGAATCACGGTCATTAAGTAAACGACTTTCCCTTGACTTTGCTTGCTGGAAGTTGGCTGGGAAGATCATAAATAATGACCCTAAGATACTACATGCTAATTGGCAAGCACCCAAATTTTGTTAAATGAATGCGGGGATGCTGTATCAGTTGTACTGTAAGAGCGAAGACCATTGGTATGAATGATTGCAAATCAAGGACTACCTGTATTGCATTTCACTTTTACTGCTAGTGAATATAATAAGAAATGTAAGTCCACTCCAGTTTCAGGAACTGGGCATGGCTAGTTTAGTGAAGAGAAGGACCAGGGGTGACATGATAGCAGTGTTCCAATATTTGAGGCACTGTCACAGAGAGGAAGGGGTCAACCTATGTTCCAAAGCACCTGAAGGCCAGACAAGGAACAATGGATGTAAGCTGGCCAAGGAGAGATTCATCCTAGAAATAAGGATAAATTTTCTGACCGTGAGGACAATCGACCAATGGAAAAGCTTGCCTTCAGAAGTTGTGGGAGCTTCATCACTGGAGGCTTCCAAAAGAGACTGGACAGCCATCTGTCAAAAATGGTATAGGGGTCTCCTGCTTGAGCATAGGTTTGGACTAGATGACCTACAATGTCCCTTCCAACTCTGTTATTCTGTATTCTATTCTAAGATTTTATATGCCTCTAAAATTTTATTTCAACAATAAATTGCTTCTTTGCCTTTGCTTTGTTGCTAAAATACAACTTTTTAAATACTAGAGATCTTGGAAATCATGGATACCTCGTTGAAGGCCACACCATAATTTCTAAGAAAAACCTGGATAAATCAATTCCTTATAAATACTTTGTTAAATGTGACAAACCGTTGTATGAATTCATTTACAAACCTGCTGCAGATGGAGTACATGTAAATCGCTCCTTGTTTTTATCATCAAAAGTGATAAGTGGTACAGGTAAGAAACTGCTCCTTGTATTACAGTCTTCCCAGTGTTATATTAAAGAAACTTAGATTTTGTAGCATCCAAGAAAACAAGAATCAAAAATATGAAATAGAACAGTTTCTATTCTACCTACCTCTTGATATATTTGACAGCTCAATATCAGCAATAGAGTCCTTCACATTTTTGGATTCTATAATCTCCCAGGACTTGAAACTGATACTTAACTGCCTCAGGAGCTGTTGATACAGTTTTAGAGAGGAATTATTGAGTCTATCATCTGCACCTCTGTTTAGTTTGATACAGCAACCAAACAGGACAGGTACAGATTCATATACAAACAAATAATTAAGATTGCAGAAAGAACAATTGCAATCAGACTGCTTTCTATAGAAGACCTGTATATTGTGTGGGTCAGAAGGAGGGCTGAGAAGATATATGCAGATCCCTCACATCCTGGACATAAACTGTCAGTTTCAGTTTCAGGACGGTGCTACAGGGCATTGCATACCAAAACAAGAAGACACAGGGACAGATTTTTTTCTTCTCATGTCGTCAAATGTGCTGAACACCTAATACTTACCAGTGCTGTTGAATGTCTGTGTATATTTACCCAGATAGTATGGCTGTAGTAGTATCACTTATCCTTTTTTATTACTTTCTTTACTCTGCCCTCTTATTGGTATGATTATTATTATTGACCATCGCACAGTCAGCCAGATGTTCAGACTGGGTTTGGCATTCTTGTCTACCTATCGAGTCCAAGGGCCTGGGATAGGCAAATGTTTAACAGTGTTACAGATATCGTCGCAGGATGGAAGCAGTTCCAAGTAAAGCTGCCTTCTGCAATTCACTGAGGGCAAATTTGTCAATGCCTATGGTGTTCAAGTGGTGCTCCACTTGTTTTGGGATTGCACCCAAGGTGCCTATTACTATTGGTACTACCCTTGCTTGTCACAAGTCATTCTAGTTCTATTTGTAGGCCTTTGTATTTTGGTATCTTCTCCAATTCTTTCTCTTCTATTCTGCTGTCTCCAGGCATTGCCACAATCCATTATCCAGACCTTTTTTCTTATTGACAACTTTTAAGTCTGGGACGTTATGCGGCAGATGCCTATCTGTTTGAATTCTAAAGTCCCAGAGCAATTTAACTTCTTCATTTTCTATTACTTTCTCTATTTTGTGGTCCACCAGTTCTTGCTTTCAGGCAAATGATATTTCTTGCAGATCTTCCAATGCACCATTGTTACTATTTTGTCATGCCGCTGCTTATAATCAGTCTGTGATTTTCTTGCAGCAGCTTACCAGGTGGTCTACTGTTTCTTCAGCTTCTTTGCATAGGTGGCACTTACTGTCTGTTGCTGTCTGCTCAATTCTGGCTTTCATTGCATTTGTCCTTAAGGCTTGGCCTTGTGCAGCCAGAATTAGTCCTTGGTCACTTCCTTTAACTTTCCTGCTCTTAGCCATTGGCAGGTAGCTATCTTCTTCTTCTCTTTCTCCTTCTTTTCCTTCTCCTCCTCCTCCTCTTTCTTCTTCTTTCTCTCCCCCTCCTCTTTCTCCTTCCCCTTCCTCCTCTTCTTCCTTTGATCATGTAATCATCATTTGTGAGCTTCCCATTGGCCTCTGACAAGCAAAGTTCAATGGGGAAAGCCAGATTTTCTCAACAACCAAATCATTTGCTTAACACATGCAATGATTTGCTTAACAAATATGGCAAAAAGGTTGTAAAATGGGATGTGACTCACTTAACAATTGCCTTACATAGCAGCGGAAATGTCGTGCTTAGCTGTGCTTGTAAGTCAAGAACTACCTGTATTAAGAAGCTGATAGTCTCCAAAGCTCTCTCTCTCTCTCTCTTAATTTTTGATTAAACAATTTACTCATACAGGCAGTCCTCGAGTTACGACCACAATTGAGCCCAAAATTTATGTTGCTAAAAGGAACATTTGTTTAGTGAGTTTGCCCCACTTTACTATTTTTCTTGCTACAGTTGTTAAGAGAATCATTGCATTTGTTAAGTTAGTAAAATGGTTGTTAAATGAATCTGGATCCCCCAAGTTGAAAAAGGGGATCACATGCCCCCAGGACACTGCAATAGTCATAAGTATGAGCCAATTGCCAAACATCTGAATTTTGATCATGTGAACATGGGGATGCCACAACAGTTGTAAGCGTGAAAAACTCTCATAATTCCCTTTTTTCAATGCCATTGTAACTTTGCATGGTCACTAAATGAACTGTTGTAACTCGAGGACCACCTGTATTTGCTAAAGGTAAGAATTGCACATTTATTTATTGTTGAGTAGCTCTGTATTTCATAACACATCCTAGCAGTAAACAATATGAAATGAATGTGGATGGAATATAGCTCAAAAATATCTTCTATAGAGGTTGAAAGAAAATGACTGTTTCTGAGTGTCTGCATGGTTTGACTGTGGAAGGAGACAATAACAAAGCAGGGTGTCCATGAAAATTGCATCATGTGGTTGTGTTTAGCGCACAAAGCTAGAAGGGCTGTATCTTGCATTTCAGAACTTTAATAGTATTTTATTTAACAGATTGGCATCAGTATGATGATATAATATGCGTTAAACCCGAGGAGAGTTGGTGGAAGAAATTAAGGAACCTTTCATCTTGGAAAGATAAGGAAAAGGATGTTGTGAATGGGAAACTGATAGCCGCAAGAATAATGCTGGATAGCCTCTTCAGTATACTTCGTCCTCAGAGTCAGATTAACATCAAAAGCTTTTTCCAGCAGTTCCGCCAATTTTACTTTGTGAATAAAAGGATAATGGTACATGAAGGATGTCGAAAGGAATGGAAAGAACTACAATTTAAAGAACAGCAGGTATTATATTATCTTTATTATACATCCAAGAGGAACTTTGTAATCAAACTTCTATAAAGTTTGTAGCATCTTGACTGTGCTGAGCAAGGCGCTCATTGTTACAGTGTCCTTGGAATAAAATGATGTTGCTAAGTTATTAAACTGGGCTGAGTATTGAGTTCAAGATGCTCAAAAAAGACAGAATATGGACTTAAGTCACTGCAGGAATGAAATGAAACTCAACTTGAGCATTGTTCAAGAGGAAAGCCATCTCTGTAGATATTCTACTATGGATTACATAAGGTTCTGATATCAAGCACATGCTCTGATGGTTAAAACAACTGTGTATTTCAAAAGAAAAACTGATGCAGGATTTAATTCAATTGGGAAACCGTTTCTGAATTATAGTTCTATATATAGACTTATGAACTTGGAATTTCTCATAACATATTTTTTTTTGTTCCTATAGAAAGTATTGTAATTCTCAAATTTATACGTTATAGTGTATTGATTATTTGTGTTGATACTCACATATTTGATTTCAAAAAAGGACTGATAGTTTTTAGAATAGTATACCATATTTCCCCAAAAATAGGACTGGATCTCATATTTTTTGGGCTCCAAAATAAGTACTAGGGCTGTGATGGCGAACCTATGGCACGGGTGCCACAGGTGGCATGTGGAACCATATCGGTGGGCATGTGAGCTCAGCTGCAGCATGCATGCATGCACCGGCCAGCTGATTTTTGGGCCTTCTGGGCCCACCTGAAGTCAGGAAACACACTGTTTCTGGCCTCTGGGTGGGTGGGGAAGGCCGTTTTTGCCCTCCCCAGGCTCCTAGAAAGGCTCTGGAGCCTGGGGAGAGCGAAAAACAGGCCTAC
>JANHZT010003460.1:86502-98269 GCA_032468215.1 Stegonotus admiraltiensis | reverse complement strand
AAGACAGCCAAGCTGTCTTAGGAATTCTGGGAGTTGAAGTCCATAGGATGTGAAAGAGCCAAGTTTGCCTACCACTGGCCTAGTGGTTAAAACATTGCCTGATGTGCATTGGCCCAGAGGAAAAGTCATAAGTTTGGTGTGTGCCGAGACTTTTTAAAGACATAATTTTTCTCTCTTTGCTCATGGCGTAATAATATAGAGAAATAGTTACTTCTGAAAATATTTTTTTAAAAAATGACTTTGAATCCCTACAACTAAAAACAAGGTATCACAGTGTCACTTTTCTTACCCTGTGATGAAAGCAATACCAGAAGCATGGAAGGGGAGGATACTTCGATGAAAAAGATCTAGAAGTTATCCTCGATTTTCTGATAGGAAATAAAAGGTAATCCATTGTGATAGGGATTCAATAAGCATTTGCTAGTCCTTCTCACTATATTTTTCCTAAATAAGGTTAAGGTTGCCACCATCCTGAATAAGATAGAGGATTTCTAATTACTTTTAAGATATCATCTATAAGGAAGAGAGAAACTGTTTAATTCCCCACTTCTTTTACCACTTCCATTGTTCATTTATTCTGAGTGGATCTACAGCACATTCAGCTGCTTACCTTTTTGTTCCCTTTTAAATGGAATCTCTTACACCAAAATATATAAAAAAGACCTGCTGATTGGTCTGGCAGGTGAAGTGGCTACAGAATTTTAGTACTAGGACAAAAAACCAGGAGAGGCAGGCATGTCTGCTAACATGATGGAGCTTTATACAATAAAGGTCTTCAAAAGGAAAGAAACATCTGATTAGCACATCACTGCCTCCTTGCTTTGAGCTCTTTGATGGCTTTGATGGCTTTGGATAGCACTCATCAGTGAAAGCTAAAATGGAATTATTCAAAAAAAGAAGTGTTAAGAACAAAAATTCCAGGAATATAATCTCTGGCTTTGATGTAAAAAACATCTGAAATGAAATAAGCTAGAACTGACACATCAGGGTAAGATAGCAGGATATGAAATATTACCTAAAATAATCATGGCTCTAAATGCTCTAGCCTTATTGTTTTCCAAAGAGACTTACACTTTAAACTAACCTTACAATATTAGGTAAATGCCTGTGGATTTGGCCAGTCTTTACCAACTCTTGAACATGGCCAAAGGCATTGGAGATAGTGATGGTTCAGGCTGGGAAGACTGAGGTCCTGCAGCAGCAGTTTATACTCTTTATAGCCATGTAAATTGACCATGAAATGAAAGCCATGCATTTAATTCCAAATTTGCTTTAGGATAAGTTGTATCAAAGTAGCATGCAAAAACTATTAGATAAAGTATGATTGCCTAGAAAATCTCATCCAGCCTTAGAAATAGATATTACACATCTGCAATGGAAAACTATGATTGTAGAATGCAGTAGTTGCTGTGAAAGGACCTATGCAAATATATTTGAATCAACACGTTTGATTCTTGCCAACTCTGGGAGGGTTTTTTCTATCCCTAACCTGTTCATTATTAATTTATAGGGTCCAGCAGGTCCAGCATTGATATTACAGTCTAAATCAGGGTATCTATAGTAACTATTCATTGTTTTTAGATGATAAATCCTGGTGAGTTATCTGTTTTTTCACTTCTGACTAAAGATGTAAGAAACTACCATCTAGATACGGCTTTAGTTTGCAATATTGACACTTCAAATATATAGTTCATCTAACACAGCAGTAAAAACTAATACAAATGCATAAAAGAAGCCCAAGGAGAATTCACTGTGAAATGCTTGTAATTGGGAAAGTAGAAAATCCATTGATAAAAATAAGCTGCTAAACATACTACCTTTGTCAATTAAGTTTAGGACTAAAAGAGACAATTCTTCCTTTGCAATCAAATTCCTCTGCCTGCTAAAGGACATGGAAGTAATGCTTCTGAAAATATGCTGTCCTTCTGATACATTTCATGCATTTAGCTGCTACTCTCTGCTCTTGCCAAGTCAGTGTAAATCAGATTTTTTTTTTTGGCTGCAAATCTTTGACTGCTGAGAATGTCAAAGGCTTTGGCTTATTGTACAAGGTCAGTCATTAGTATTTCTTTCAGGCTATTAATAGGGCTCAAGGAAACTTATGAAAGTAAATTATCAAGAGGAAAAAGGGGGTTGACACCGCTTTAATGAATTATAATTAAAACAGTAAGTTGGTCCTTTAGTTTACCCCTTTGCTGGCAGAATTCAGGATAATGATTAGAAGAATGAGAGATTCTCCTAAAATATGCAATTCAGTTAAAGCATGTGGTGCCAAACTCATTCAGCCTTTTGTGGAAGCAATCTCTCCATTGCTTGGTGAGGGAAGGGAATCATAGTGGTATTTTTTTTTAAAGACATATCTATATATCGCTGGTCCAAATGGGCTTAATTGTCAGGAGCGGTTTCCTCCTTTCTGATGTGGTGGCTAAGCAGAGCACACTAGTAGATGAAGCCCATTATAAAAGATTTCCTCACAATTAATTAGAAGCTGAGCTATGCTAATAAAGCAATATATTCAATCATTTTCAGGCTATTCACCTTTGAAATAGATTTCTGAATTCATCACCTTGTTATAAGTGTATAGAGCAATAGTATGAGAGGCTTTCTCTCTGCAGATGTCCAGGGAACAATTTTACAGGATGGGGTCAACAGTTCAGCCTCCCTCATGTTAATTGTTCTGGAATCTCCTTCATGAATGAAGAGTGTGATGATAGTTGCCCTTTTCAGGCTAATCCCTGTTTCGGACCAAAATGACAAAGGTCCTGGATACAGGATGGACATGAAGTATTGTAGACGTGGAACAGCACGAAACCTTGGGTTCCCCTGATTATTGAGATTTCCCTACGTTGAACTTTGTACAAAAAGCTAGCTAAGGATCATTTCTGAAAACCTCCACTTCCAAAGACCTTTAGGATTTTAGAACTGAGGTATACCTGACAAGTGATAACATCCTCTAATTCCATTCAAAACAGCTGTAACCACATTTTTTCCTTTATACTGAAAATGTGACAAAATTTGGTAGAATCATAATGCAATCCAAGGTGGCTGTCCACAGACACACCAAGAAATGCCATTTTGTTCTCAAGTCTGACTTCATTTGTGGGAACTGCACTCATGGGTCCAATATTCTGCCTTGCATTAGTTCTAATCACCTTGCCCTTCTTCTCACCCCTTTTAACTGTAGCCTGTCCAAACGTCAATATTCATTACAGACAGAAATGTTTACAGCATCCCACCTGCTATTAGCACTCTTGAAGGGACTTTGGTTTTTTTTAAAAAGTCATTTGTAAAGAGCAATGACAACTCACAGACATCATCAGCCTTTTACTGATCACTTAGAAATGGACTTCTAGGGTCAATTAAAAAACCTAATCGGAGTTGAGACACATGGACAAAGACAAGACTACAGTAATTAGCCAGCATGTAGAGTGTGCCATTTCCTTTTGTCCAGAGAGAAGGTGCCCCCATTTCCCTCTCCCAGGAGACATTGAAGTCTTATGCTTGACCTCTGCGTGACCTTTCATATGATGTGAGAAAAATGCAAATGCCATTTGTTCTGACTGCATAAGTGAATTCAAAGCAGGAAAGCAATAAATATGTCAACTCACTAGGTCTACACTGTTCAAGTACTGCTTGCTGTAAACACTTTTTTTAAAAGCAAGAAATCACGTAGTGACTATGAAAAACAAACAACTCAAAAGCTAACTGATCAATCAACACTCTAAGCAACTAAGAAAGCCAATCAGTTCTTATATGAATTGCACCTACAAAAGTGCATAATGCACCAGTTTCATTTTAAACTTCCTTAGCTTCAAAAGGACCAGACATTCCTTAGGAACACAACTGCAGATACATAAAAACAGGAAGGAATCATTTCAATGAGGGAAGTCTTGTGTCAAAGTAGAAGAGGAATGAAGGACTTTCATAAAATCATAGTGTCCCTTCAATGGTAAATAAGGAGTATTAAAAAAATATCAGTACTCTATAAATACATAGTTGAAGCTGGATTTCAGCACAGATGAGTTGTGTGACCAGATGGCTTTTCCACTCACATAGATTCCTGCTAAAAGACTCTTGAAGATACTGAATGCTGGATTTTCCTTCCCAACTGCACTATTTAAAAGGCTTGGTGCAAATTTGTGCTCCTGGGGATATTTTTTTTAAGTTCCCAGGCAGAGAAGTAATGGAGTTTTTTCAAACGTTCCCTAAGGTAGGAGAATCTACTTGCAAACCATCCATCTGAGCCATGAACAACGAGGTCTTGTATGATGTGAGGGGCCATGTACAGTGGAATCTTCAAGAAGACATAGCCACTGTGTTTTTGTTACCTTTTTTCTTCTCTTTTCTTTTTCTTTAAAAAAACCTTTAAATATTGTTTTTGTTATCTCTTAATATACACCAAACAATTTTCATGCAAAGCAGCAGTCATGGAGAAGTCTAAGCTTCCAAAGACCTTCAAGGTTACAGCTTGAATAGCTGAACTATTTGATAAATCCAACTGATGTTTGAGATGCACAATTGCTGTTGTTTTCCTTCATCCTTTCAACTGGAATTTTGTGAGTTTTGAGCTAAGAATCTGGGGCAACTTTTGCTTCTTGTAGGAGGTTCTCACAGTATTCCCAGTATACTCTTTGTGGCCTCCTTGCCAATTTCTTTAATTCCCCAAAGTCTTTGCAATCACTCCTTATGTTTTTTTTCCCTAGGAGTTCCTGCTCCTTTCTTCAGCTTTCCATAGACATGGCACCAATAAGTTGCTCTACTTTGTATGCTAAGCGCTGCCGGCGCGCCTGCTCATCCTGCTCCAGAGCCCCAATGATCTGGAACCAAAATCAAAGCAAACAAGAAAGGGCAGAAAATAGTAAGAATGAATTGGATTTAAGTAGATTAAAAGGAAAAAGAAGAACAATACATACAAATAAATGGTCTTCATGACAATTTCTTTGTACATTGATAAGAACACAGTGCATAGGAATGATGCTTTGAAATGTTAGCCTTATTGTAAGTCTGTGAATGAGAATACCTATGGTCTCTAAATGTTTACATAAGAAATTTAAATATACTGTAGAACTGTTAGCCAGCACTTGGTCTTTAGCTCTACTTTCTAGAGAAAATGTAAGAAATGAATGGAAAGTACAGAATTTTATTGTGTTCATAAAACCCTCCTTATTTTTGAGTTACCATGTTGACTCACATTGCCAGCAAAAAACACAATTATATTCTGGAGACTACATTTAGCAAATGGCTGCTGCACTATACCATGTTTTTTATACATGCACTTAAAAGACAAAAGCCTTGCCTTTAATACTTGTAACTGCAAAATAGGCATTACTTAGCACTGCAAATTAAAGGGCTGACTAGATAGTGGGGACTTAGACATCAAGTAATGTATCCATCAGAAAAGAGTATGTACTGGCAGTAATATTGTGTAATATATTACACAATAAGTATTTGGTTGTGCATGCAACTTGTCTCTGGGAAAATAGCATATGATCAAACAACCAGATAATTTTGCAGGCATTCAGAGAATAATACAAATTTTCAATAACAACAGCTAAAATAGCTCCACCTTCTGCTTTATCTAAAGATTGCCCTAATCACTTCGTGATTAAAATTATTACTACAGATATTTTGCAAGCAAATTCCCTTAAGATATGACTTTTATATACATGATTTCATGATATCCATCCTTTTTATATACAAATTTTAAGCAGAGAGCAATGTAGCAAATTTGGAGAAGTGTAAAGAATGAAATAAATTGAATTTTGGCTTGTGTCTTAGTTTGGAACATGTGAATTAAATTAGTTAATTGATTTGGTTTTCATTTTAGTATTTCTTTTCCATCCCTAGCCATTAGCAATTTCATTCTATTTAAAAAAAAATTGGATGCTGGCCAAGATAATAATATAATTGGAAATGAAGCAACACAACACAAAAATAAGTAAATATAAGTCTCTTTTTTTTGCTTATTAAGAAAAATTTTGCTTATTTTTTTATAAACAATGTCAAGATTCAGAAGCCTATTTTTAGGATAACAGACTAGGTATTCACATAATAATAATGTCCAAAATAATCCAAACATCTCATTTATTGTGAATTCACAATTCAGACAATTATTCCTCAGGCAGACTCATCTGTTATTACTTTTATTTTACTTTTACTAAAGCTATTTACTATGTTCAGGCTGTGAGAAATAAAAACTAATTGTGGTGAACATTGGTCCTTTATATTTTGTTGCATACTTTGTGTTGTGCATTATGTAGCATATCTTTGTGTCATGCAGTCATTTTACGGTTACAAATTGCTCTGAAAATAAATTGGAATTATTTTCCTAACTGTTTGCATCCCAAATGGCATTATAAGATTCAGCCAGATATATTTGAAAAGAAGGGTACTTGCAAAAGTATCTTATAATACTGTGTGCTATATTGGCAGAGCTGCACTGTTCTTAGCCCTAGCTAGCAGTTTGAGTCATGCATGGAAATAGCATGGAAGCAGAAACTAGTGCAAAGTTAGTTTGCATTAGAGAAGGGCGAATATTGAATTGTGTGTTGTGTGTAGTACTGAATACTTCTTTTGTGGTTCTCCCAACCCAGCAAGGTAAGCAATTTGCTGTCAGACCTCAATAGTGCATATAACGGTGGCCTAATTTTATAACAATTTTTGTGATAAATTAAGAAAAATAGGTGCATTATTTCTCCAGTTAGTTTCTCCAGTTAGTCTTCCAGGTTACCTTTGAGTTTGGTTTGAGTTTATTCTGTCCTGTGTGATAACGTTTGGTTGTTGTTAGGTGCTCTTCCTTGGGCTTTGATATAATGTTACTATGTTGTTTCATTGTTTTAATCTTGTTACTGGATTGTGGAATGTCAGCTGCTTAAAGTTCGATTGTTTATGACAATTATGCAGTGAAGGGTTTAATCAACAAATATGTTTCTCAAAAAAAAACAACCAACAACCCCAACCCAAAACCCTCTGAAGAAAGACGTTTCTCACCTCCTCACTGTATTTACTGACATAGGAGTATATTTCATTGAGTGCACTCAGCATGTTGAAATCAACATAGTGCAGACGTGACTGTTCTGCGAGGTAGGCATTCATGTCTTGGTCACTGATGGCTGGGAGTTTTGCAATATCTGCATAATACCTGCAAAGTAATGGAGAGAATGTTTCAGAAACAGAACTGACTATTTAAAAGTACAAATGTTTGAGAGAAAAAAGAATGAATTGAGCTGGAGCCACGAGTCATTTCTGCAGGAAAACTTTGGAAAGATCAAAATGAACAAACTATCAGGTTAATTTTGTAGGTTATGTGATGAACCTTAAAGTGAAAAACGTGTTTTCCTACAATGCTCATGCCATAATAAATGCACAATAACAGAACTTATTGCTAATGCATAATACATTGTTGCATTGTATATACAATATTAGTGACAATTATTTGTGATATATGAATATCACAAATATAAATAACAATTCTACTTATTAAGTACTTCTGTAGCTGAATAAGAAGTCATCCTGTAATAAAGCTAAAAACTATATCTAGTTAAATGTATATAAAAAGACTTATGTAAGAAAGTAAAAGATGACAGCTGGAGTTGACAATGACAACAATATTTGTTTATAGTTTCCTCTTTGGTATAGTTTTTACCATAACATTGATGCTATTATCTTTTTCAGTAAATATTATCTGGATTCCTTCCAGTTAGGTTTCAGATCTGGAAACAGTAATGAGACTGATTTTGATTGCATTTGTTGGTAGCAATAGCAACAGCAATAGGCACTTATATACCATTACATAGTGCTTTTCAGCACTCTCTGGGAGGTTTACAATGTCAGCATATTGCCCCCCCCCCGACAGTCTAGGTCCTCATTTTACCTATCGCAGAAGGATCGAAGTCTGAATCCACTTTGAGCCTGGTCAGGATCAAACTCCAGACTGTGGGCAGAGCAATACCCACTGCAATACTGTACTCTAATCACTGTGCCACCAGGGCTCATGGCATCTGGTTGGATCAGGATGGCAGTGGTTCATCCAGTCTTGCCCTCCTTGATCTCTGGTAAATTCTGATAATGGTATAATTCTTCTGGATGAACATAGTCATTGGTAGTGGAAGGCATGTCATTGTTGTGATTTTCTTCTTTTCTCTGGGGTTGACTCCAGTATTGGCTGGGGAAGGTCTAGCTCTAAGCCCCTGTTTTGTGGAATTCCACAAAACAGGGACCTCTCTTTCCACTTCTATTTATCATCTACATTAAGCCACTGGGTGAGGTGATATGATGATGGGGGAATCAGGTATTATCAGTATGGTGATAATATTCAATTATACATCTCAATCCTGGGCTGACCAAGTGATGCTGTCAAGATTCTTTCTTAGTATCTGAAAGCTGTAGGAGTCTGGTTGGGGAGTTGTAGGCTTAGCAAGACTGGACTATCGCTACCACCCAAGGACTTAAAATCTTTAGTTTTAGCTTTAGTAGTGTCTCAGATGGTGCCAGTGTTAGGAGATCCTCCTAGGTTCCTGCCCGTTTGGAAACTGGTAGCAACTGTGGCTAGGACGATACTGCACAGATCCATCTTGTGTACCTATGAGCATGCTTCAGTATGCCGTGAAATATCACAACTTCTTAAGCTATCCTGGCTTCTACTGTGCCTCCAGGTACAAATCAGGTTGAACCACTATTACCACCTATAAAGCTTTTTATGACGCAGAGCTGGGTTGTGCATGTAAACTGCCTATCTGCAGATATTTGGAATCTGTAAATGGATCCTTAATACTGACCTTTATGTGTAGGGAAGAAAACACAACTGCCACTCGGAATGTCACCCAGATGCAGAATGAAATGATACTGGACTCAATAACTGCAAGCTTGGGGAAGCACAAAGAGTCTTGCCATGCAGCACATACCCTCTATTTGAATACTGACCTTTCTACCCAGCTTTTATAACTGGGTATATCCTTGGCATACAGCAGCTTATTGGAGGGGGAATCCTTGCCCAGTCGATGCTCTGAGGTGGAACATGAATCCATAAAAGTCTGAGCTACAACTGAGAGGCAGGCATCGGTGATACTTCCCTTGTGGATATCAAAGACGAACTGTGGATTTTTAATTACATTCACCCAGAAGCGAAGAGGAAGACTGTGTGACATAAATATGCATTATTATTATTTTTATAACATAGAAACATATTCTTACAATCACAGCTTTCCCTTTTTTCTTTTCACAAAAATGTTAAACAAGAATATAGTAATAGTAATAATAGCAGAAATGAGGAATATGGTACTGTACATTCCAATAATGTAGCACTGTATTATTAATGGTATTTGGCAACCAAGGTGAATTAATCATATTTAGCATAATACTCCAGCCAAGATGGATATCCTCTTCCTAAACACTGTTAAAATCAAAATATAGAATTATGATGGAGCTATTGGATTTGAATTTATTGAATTTTTTTTTACTTATTTGGGTTGGAGATCTAGTCAAAGAGGGAATTCTTTATTTTGATTGAGATAATCCATTTTCCCCTTGAAAATTTTATTCTTGCTTTCCATGTCTTTTAGTTTTAATGCAGTAATGAGCATTTTTAATGCATATTCATTAAAACTGTCTTCTCGTGGATTTACAGTAGTGTATTCCAACCTAAATATTATCCATAATGATCTTTTTCCCCTCTTCCTTTTATTCTTAAGATAGAAAACATTATTCAGTTACTAGGTAATCTATCACTAGATGCCACTGTTTGCTTCTTTTGCCTATAAATACCAATATTATGCACAGAGGGGAGAAAAAAGTCCAAATCTCTATGTAATATAAAATCCACAATAACTAGCAACAGAAAAAGAACAATAATATGAACAAGGTAACATTTTTATTTCCATTTTCCAGAGTTTGGGGGGGGGGACCCAACATTATCAAAGATACCAACTTCTTTGAACAGTGTTGTAAAGTTTGCTTGAAATATGAATAAAAAACTAAATAGAACACCATTTTCTCTGTAACCTGCCCCCCAAAAACAACAGAAAACACGCAAACACTCTCTAACCGACCATAATGAATAGCAAAGACCCAAAAATATCTTTATCTTCTTTTGATTCCTCTATTGTCGCTAGTTAAAACCCTGTATCACTGAAGACCTAGGCACCAGGAAATTGAGGAAATACTGTTTTCTGAGGTTCCTGAGGCTTTTTGCAGTATTCTAGGCATGACTTGTAGAAGAGGTAGTCTAGGTCAGTAAGAAAATGCAAAAGGTGCTAAAATCAATTGCTGGCATTTCCAATTAGACTGTGTTGCAGCTGATGTGAAAAATCTATGCTTTATACTCTGGACAGCGACTGCAAGTCAGAATATAAAGTCTGGGGCTAAATAAGCAAACTGACTGATCTCATATAAAAAACACCCCTCTTTTCCCTCGTTCTGATTTTCTGAGACTTTGTGTATCTTTACCATTGATAGTTATCAGAGCTTCATGCTACTAATATTAACACACAAAGAAAGCCTGAATGAGCAAACTACACCAATGCTTTGTGTTATTTCAAAAACAAAGTGCAGTAATCCAATCTTTAATTTGCAGGAAAAAGGACCCCCCCCCATTAAATTCAATAACTAGTTGAAGTACCTGAAACTGCACAAGCACTTTCTGAATTGTAACAAATCTCTCACATCACAATGGTCTGAAGGTCTCTAATTTGGGGATGCTTTTGTGCCTTAGGACTTGAGCAATTGTCCAAATGCTGAGACAAGAAAGGTTTCCCAAATTAGGGGACCACAATATCCATGCTTGACAGTTAATATGAAATACGTATTGTGGAACATGCTGTTTGATTTATTGGGTATCTTGTTAGCTCCAAAGTTTCAGTTATCTGCCTATAAAATATCCCTATGGAAGTCTGGAAGGAGATTCTTTGTTCTTTGGAGAAAATTTGACATGAGCATCAAAGCTTGTAAGGAGCAATGAGTTTTGCCTTACTGTTCTCCAATGAATCTCATTTTTTGGAATAAACACTGAGGCAGCAGAGGCCTGCAGATCTCTGGATCTTGGGTTTTTTTTTTAATGGGTTTAATGAAATGCTTGTCACAGAATAATTCCTCTTTGGAGGATTCTCCATTGTTCCAAATCTTCATTGTCTCAGGAGATTTCTTAACTGTGGTTTAGTAGAGCTTTGAAAATGCTTTGGTGATCTTTTCCACTTTGATAAGCATACGTGACATTTTTACAGAGGTCTTCAGAAATTTATTTTGAACAGATGTATCTTTAGAATCAGCATGAAGAAAACATCCCTGTGATGCCTATGAGATGTACATAAGGGAAGATCACTCAACTCAGAGTTGACTGTTTAATGAAGTACTCCCACAACTGGCCCCACGTAGCTCTTTAACTGAATTTACTGAACAAGACTGCAATTATTTGTTCACTTTGGCATATCATCGTTTGGATGTTTTTGTTTATGAAATAAATGATTCAAGTACCAAACATGCTTCATTATTGTCTATTAAACTCCTTTTATTTACTAATGAACTAGAATAACATTCAATGGCAAAGACACAGCTAAGTATGGAGGTTCTTATGCTACCTCTTTTCTGCTGATACATCAGCTGCTGGCAGGTAAGAGAATATGAGTAACTCAGCGGTAAAGAAGCATAGGAGCCTAATGTTTTCCCTAGGGCAGTGATGGCGAACCTTTTTGCCATCGCGTGCCAAAAGCGGGGGGCGTGCGGGGGGGTGGCGCACGTGAGTGCCCACACCCATAATTCTATGCACCCCGCCCCC
>JANHZT010003460.1:45303-55797 GCA_032468215.1 Stegonotus admiraltiensis | reverse complement strand
GAACGTATTAGGTAATAAGTATAAACATGGATTGGATACATAAAATAGATACAAATAGAGGAAACATTAGGACAGGATCGGTAGGCACGCTGGTGTGCTTATGCACGCCCCTTACAGACCTCTTACGAATGGGGTGAGGTCAACAGTAGACAGTCTTAAGTTAAAATGTTTGGGGTTTTGGGATGATATCACAGAGTCAGGTAGTGGCCTGCATGAAAATATGGAATGCAGTAACCTTCCTGCCAAAGTGGTACCTATTTATCTACTCACATTTTCATGTTTTTGAACTGCTAGGTTGGCAGGAGCCGGGGCAAGTAACGGAAGCTCACTATGTCACATGATGCTTGGGTCTTTAACTCAGACTGTCAACAAGCTCAGCATCTTAACCGCTGAGCCATTGCACCCCTTTCTGCATTTTAACACATTTAAAAGAGGGCTCGGGGACTTATATTTTATCACATGTTTTTCTTTTTTATCAAGCTTGATTTTTATTATCTCATGTGAGATTGATTTCTTTCCCAAGGGAAGAAGGAAGCGCTGAATCCTCTATTCATCACACCTACAATATAAACTACATGCTCAAAATGTTGCTGTACATTTATTTCAACTTTTGCATTTTGACTTTTTATTCATAAGAAATGCAACACAGCATGTGAGAAGCCCACTTCTCAAGTTTCAGGGTTATAGTATATAGAAGCACTAAACCACCATTCTGAAACAGGGGTAGAATGAGGATCAGTGTGTAAATATCAAGAGGGCTTCTGGAAGAGGAGTTTGGGATCCTTGGCTTTTCATTCTATGGACCTCAGCACCATTAAACACTCTCCACAAGAAAAAGAGAACAAAATTATTTTCTGTGATAAGACAAGATAGCTAAGTTCTTCAAACAGATTGTTTCATGAAACCATATGTTATCTGAATATCTCTAGCGGTGAGGATATAT
The DNA here is from genome assembly GCA_032468215.1 of Stegonotus admiraltiensis. Lineage (NCBI taxonomy): Eukaryota > Metazoa > Chordata > Lepidosauria > Squamata > Colubridae > Stegonotus > Stegonotus admiraltiensis. The sequence continues at coordinate 54,854 of JANHZT010003460.1, read as the reverse complement.
ATGTAAATATAAACAGATGCATTTAAACATCAGAGAACCTTATACAACATTGAGCAGTTGCCATTTTGGCAAGCCTACATTTCAAATCTTCAAGAGTCTAAACTGTGCATGAAGCATGACAAAAATCTAGCATTTAGAAACATTATCACTTTCAATGGTTGTCACTCTGACAGCATGTCAGTAAACTGATCGGAAAGGGGAAGGAAGAAATAATAGTACTCATTACACCAATGAAAACTCCAGGAGCAAGATACTAAATCTCTGTGAGGGTTGGAGAGGAAAGCTTGAATGTTGCTGCCACTTATTTATCTGAGTTAAGAGCATGGAAAAGCAAAGATAAAGTACAGGAGGTTGAGTCAAAAGAAGAATTCTTTCCAATGGCAAACAAACCATATTCACAAGGTAGGCCTGAATTCCATAATTGTAGAGTGAGATATGAAATATCCATACCTGAATTGAACATTTGAATGAGTGGTGTGCTGTGAGGGCTTGGGGGGAATGCCACCTTTTTGTTTTGCTTTTTGGTCCCCAAGACTGGGGTGGCAGTACTGGGACTCACTGGCATCAAGGGGGAGAGCCAAGGCAGTTCTGCCAAGACCCTAGTCACTGCCTAGAATGGTGGAGTAAACAGAGACATGGATCATGTCTCCTGGAGCAGCACTGAAAGACTCAAAGTGAGCCAAGTAAAATACTTGGCTCATTCATGGCTATAAGGGCTGTGTGTATGAAATGCCAATATTTGTTCATGCTTATTGCATCCTGTGATAACCATCTAGGGCAGTGGTTCTCAACCTGTGGGTCGGGACCCCTTTGGGGGTCGAATGACCCTTTCACATGGGTCGTCTAAGACCATCGGAAAACACATATTTTCAATAGTCTTAGGAATAATTTTATGGTTGGGGGTCACCACAACATGAGGAACTGTATTAAAGGGCCGCGGTATTAGGAAGGTTGAGAACCACTGATCTAGGGTGTTGTGTTTAGGGTGCCTTGTCCCCATTGCATAGGATTTGCATTAGCTTCTAGTACTTTTCTGACTGTGATTTAAGATAGTGATTATCACCCATAAAACTTCTCATCACCCACAGCCACCATCTCCAATTGTCGATGCCCATTTCATAAGATCTGACATAGTAGGCATGTTTTAAATCTGCTCTATGAAACAATAACTTCTGATTGGACCCAGGAGTCAGGCCTCTCTCTATCATAGCACCTATCCCATGGAACATCATACCCCCAGAGATTACAATAGGTCCACCCCTGCTGAATTTTCATAAAGCCTTGAAAACCCCCAGAAATTGGACATGATTGTTAAATGAGCCCATCTATAATGAGATTATGATTGGTTGTAATTTTGTTTTGCTTTATTTGTCTGGTTATTTTTTTAAAAGAAAATAACTCAGTGTAGGTTGTCCAGAATTGCAATTCGCACTTGGTTGGCTTTGCAAATTAAAAAACAACAACAACAAAATCAATACCTCCCAAGCAAGATAGAAATTATTATATAAAATAGAATACAATGCTACAAGCACTTTTATATTTCCTTGTATGAGAATTTCGGTTAAAACCTACAGCCAGCTCACACACTAGAATGGGAAATGTAGATCTGGTGATCTCATTTTGTCATGTGCACTAATAAAATCTTCAAGCCCTAGTAGCTCCATGCATCAAGACAGACCAACATTTGCTGTTTACAATTTAAAATTGAATCTGTCTGGATCTGAGGAATTATGCTATTTCATCTCTGCAGTGTTTAAGCAGTAGGCCTGGAGGGCCAGAGAAAGAAACTACACACAAAATCAGGTAATCCACAATTTAAAAACACAGGAAGAAGGCACTTTGCTTTTGTCAGTGTTCTGAAATTGCACTATTTTGCTGACTTCAGCAGGCATTTAAAATCCAAATAAATATGAATCTTGGCGTTTTTTGTTTAATTTGCAATTGGAGAGTGGGATTAGATATGTTCTGAGGGAAAACTGAAGCAAGCAATTCAGTTAGCCAGTTTGGTTTGTGATAAGGCCACTGGTTATTTGTTCTTAACTTTGACATCATCCCATTTAACCTAGACAGATATGCAGGTCACATTTCTAAGCAAGTAATAGCCAAATGATATTGCTTAGCTTCTTACACCACAAAGGATTTTTTTGGAAAATTTCAACAGATGTTTATTTGAAGAAGAAATTGTGTCTAGTTATCATTTGCTTTTCTGTTTGTTGTGGACCCACTCATGTCCCTGATGCATTTCCATGGCAGATGGAAAGGACAAGCCTAGCCGAATTGCAGAATAAGCAATATTAAAATAAGATTATATCTTGCTACTACATTGTATCTTTCTATTTGGGAACGCTTCGTCAATTCTAGGGTTAGTGCTAAAGCACCAGATAGGAAATAGGAGTACTTATTCTTATATTTGGAAAAAAGTCTACAATAGAATATGCTGCAGTGTTCCTATTTCCATAGTAAAATAATTAACACTCAAAAAACTATAATGCAGTTTAAAAATGTGATCTTGAAACTTATTCCTAATGTACATTTCTTTAAGGCACATACAATATTCTTCTGTGAAAATCTACAACTCCTGGATGAATATTGGAATCCTTCTCTCAGGGCCAAACTTAATTTATTAGAATGGAGAAGATTATTATGAAGCAAATAATAACAACATTTGGTCTGTTTTACTGCCATTTGTATCTTTCTCATATCACAATGTGACCAGACTTCAAAGTTACAAGAACACACTGCAGTAAACCTAGGAGTATTACATAGCACATGGCTATTTGCCCTGGGAAATAGACTTTTAGAAATATCCCTGAGTAAACTTTCCTTGGAGTAATAGGAACTATGTTTATTGAACAAAGACTGCCTTTTAGGGTTATCACTACTCTAAAACTTTAATGCTGACTGAAAAGATTACCCTATGTGCTGTTGGTTTATGTGAAGCAAATGAAAACAACGTAACATAATACGAAATGGCTTTGTCATAAGGACTATGTTCCTTCTGAAATTCAGATAAATTAGGTGTACTGAATCCTTGACCTGAATCTCCCCTCAGATTAATCTCCTGTCCATTCCTAATTCCTGAGGAAACATGTTTTGCAGTATACTTGTCCTTCATCTTGTTCCCTTCCTTTTGACAGTCCTAACAGAAGATGAAGTAGTCTGGGGAAAGGTGGAATTAGTGGCCATAGGGAGTAGGGACAAATATCAGAGTATGTCTATGACCTAAGGCCCTGTGTAACTTCATGGCATTGCTGAGACAGATAGTTCTTCTGTGCTTTTACCGCCTATGTGAGGGGAAAAAAAGACTTGCATTTTGGAAAGTGAGATAGTCATCTCACATACTCTAGAAGTGCCCTGCCTTAAGGTTCAGTGGCCAATGTAGCATAATGTCCCAGTTGTGCTATATCAGTGGCTGGGCAACTTTCCACCATAAACATTATGCCATCTTCAGTGACTTTACAAGGCATAGCTCTTTTGTTTCACAAAAAAGGAACCTATATAAGGTTTAAAATGTATTAATGGCTTGCAGGAATTGGGTATGCTGAAATGCATGTAAGGTCACTTTTTTTAAAAAAAAAATCTGAGCATGACCTAATTGACTCTTCTGATTACTTGTCCATGCATAATAACTAGTTTTTGAGGAGGATATTAATGGTGGTGGAAGGCAGACTCTTACCAACATATCAGGTAAGGTAGAAATGGAGTGAACTGGGAATAAAAAAACTGACATCTGGAAAATGTAGAATAATATGGCTAATGTTCTTGCAGGTCAGGGTCAGTTTGCTGAAGCTGAACAATGCATTTAAATTGTCAAACTGTCAAAACCTCCACCACATATTCTTACTTATTACTGTCACCTAGGGTCACCCCTTGTGGAGCTGTTCCTTGACAACAGGGAAACCTTCAAGAACTTTCTGGTGTAGGTCAGGTGAAAAGCTCTTGTAAGAATCTCCAGCTCAATTTCTGAGACACCAAAGGTAGTATGATACAGCAATTACAAAAGCAGAAAATCCCATAGGTGTATGGTGTTCTTACTCGATTGAAAATTTCCTCCCCTTTATTGTTGGATCACAGGGATTGAAAAAAAATCGTTTTTGTTTGTATTTGTGTTGATCATGTCAAACTATGCCAAACTATGGAAAGTGCTCAGAATGTGGGAATCTCAAAACATCTCACTGCCCTCTTGAAAAATTTATACGCAAGTCAGGATATCACTGTATGGATAGAAAACACTGAAACAGACTGGTTTCAGATTGGCAAAAGAATGAGACAAGGCTGTATGCCAAATATATATTAAGGGAAGCTGGATTGGAAGATGACGACCATGGTTTTAAACAGTCCATATGTGTGTGTGTGTGTAAAATATGAACTCTCCATCTAATCACAAATGTTATAAACTCAAATTAATCCACTGAGGGATAGAGGCATCTTCACTGAAATTATTAACTGTAATTCATAACTTCATTATGACTGGCCTGAAGTCACCCAGGGAGGTTCTATATCTAAGAGAGGAGATACAAATCCTGTCCTCATCTAGTCCAGTTGCTTAACCATTATATTACACTGGTTCTCCTAGATGTATTTATAATAAAATCATCTCAAATGTGTATGGCACACTAAGTCAAATTGACTGATGGCACCAGCTCCTTAATGACAAATATTTGTGTTGTTCGAATGATTGAGAAAGGAAGACAGCATTGGCATCCCCTGAGCTTAGGTTCCATAGGTTAGTACTTATTAAATCTTGGGCTAAAGCTGGCCCTGAATACAATTCATAGAAAGAATAGTTTTTGAATCATGGAAATCAAGAAATGCTCAGTTGTTTGGTTTTTAAAGCTTTCTTCTAGGGATGCCGTATAGTAGCTATCCTATAAAGGCTGACATTACTGAATATTGCAAGAGTTGTTTGGATTGCAATTCAAATACTTTCTGAATACTAGGAATAGCATATATCTGAATTTACAGTTAAATACAGTTAAATAAATTTACAGTCTGACCCAACACTAGTTACATTGGTGTAGCATCATAAAATATGACATGATATAGAAATTAGCATGGTATTGTGTGATTCACTGATTAGCAGATGAATTAACATAGTTTTCATTGTGAATATTGATTAAATAAAACCAACATGGAATTTGTTATCTAGCTATGTAAGTAGCAATAGCACTTAGATTTATATACCTCTTCACAGTACTTTATAGCCCTCTCTAAGCAGTTTACAGAGTCAGCATATTGCTCCCAACAATGTGAGTTCTCATTTTACTGACCTCGAAAGAATGGCAGGCTGAGTCAACCTTGAGTGGGTCAGGATTAAACTGGCAGTCAACAGAATTAGCTTGAAATACTGCATTCTAATCACTGTGCCATCACAACTCTTCATTAAATTCAGCAAATTCACTTATTTTGTTTAACCTGCCTTCCAAACAGGAACAATGATCCATAGTATTAACTTTTCACAAAAGATGAACAGATGAATTCTCTAGTTTAAGCAAATGACTATCTACAATAACTGTAATATTGAAGTGTACAACACCTGCCTGTTTCCTGCTGGCCAGCTCTAATATAAGTTGCTACTGTAGCTTTGCTCTGCTCACTCTGAAATGTTAGATTTACAGTTGAACTATCCTCTTTATCTTCTCTTGGACAACAAAAACCACCAGTCAAATGCTAATTTTTGAGCAGTCCGTGGGAAAGAAGAACAGTGGCAGGAATATCAAGTATTTTAACTAAGCATGAGATTTCCTGGATGCAAACTGAAATAGTAACCTCATAGAATCTTGCAGCACTTGGTAGGTATCCTTTGAAAATTATGCTTGATAAAAAAATATGATGGAGCAATCACATCCTCATCCCAAAGCTCACACTCATCTAAATGACCACTTTTGCTCTGAAATTACAGTCTTTTTGTGCAAAGTTCCAAATTTTCTGTTCTTACCTGCGTAGGAGCAACTTAGGGTGGTTTTTGTTCTCCAGGTTCTTCTCAATCAGGTCAGACAACAATTGCTTGAGGACATCAGTAGCATATTCTAGCTTTCCTTGAAGTCCTGTCATGATGAGGGAAGCCACATTGCCACGGTCACGCATGGAAAAACTTCGCTGTAATTCCAGGGTACGGATAAATGTCAATAAAAAAACTTTATTGTTGAGTAGCTGGGCAAAGAGCTTCAGGGCTTTTTCAACGTTCTGCTGTCCATTCCCTTGGACCTATAAGATTTCAAAAGTGTTAACTTTGTACCCTTAAAGTAAATCTGGTAGAGATATCAACTAAACTGGAAAACATTAATACTATAATACAATACATGGATTGATGCTACATCCAAAGTTTGGCTTTATCCATGCATAGAATCCATATCTCAGTTTTATGAGATACCTAAATCAGAATAGATTCTTAGTAATATGAGCTGAATTTATTATAGCTATAATTTCATTGAATGATTTATATTGTGTTGACCATCGTTCTTGATATGTATTCACTTTTAGTTTAATAGCAACTCTTAATCATTTAACATGACATAATTTACAAAATATATTTAACTATTTACAACTCATTAATGATATATTAGAAAGCAATAACCTCCATGACATTTAAAAATCCCTTGATTACTCATTTGTATTCTATTGTTAATTATTTTCAAATTCATTTTTGTGCTTGTTTAAAAATTCTTTAAAGTATTCAGTTAAAATAATTTAAAATTGGAAAACTGTTTTTGAGAGTAATGTTTTTTACAATGTTATATTGTCAGTGTTTCATGTTTAAAACAAAATACTCTTGAGTTGTGAGATACTCACAACTATACAGAAATAACATTCACACAGACAAGGTACTGGTTTAGACTCTCACTCCTGTGTGAAACTCAAATACATGCACACATAAACATGTTTTTCTGATAGTCCTGGATGTAAGTTATGCATTATAATTCACAATAATAAAATTTGTATACAAAGTTGTCACTGACTTATATTTTCAACTTATTTATATTATATAACTAAGCAGAAGTGCAATTGGTGTCATGTTGACCATTATCCTAGTTTTGGGGGGAATGGCAAAATCAGTTTCAACCATCAGTTTTATTTCCTATTTTCTACATGTTTAAGAGAAAGCAAGGGGTGATGGAACACTAGTATTCCCAGGTATAATTTTGATATGCAGCTATAAACAATTCAGTTAATTTCTTCTTTGCATGCATATTAAAAAAAGAAGGAAAGCAACAAATTTTATTTGATGGCAACCTAAATAATTTTAAAATACAAAAACATATACAGTATCTCTGCAAAACAAGTGAAGAAAAAAGTGAAATGAATTTATTAAACTAAATATATATAATAGCAGTTTTGTAGTTAAATTTTGATCCCCTAGCCTTGGATTACATATTGCCACTTGAGTTACAGTACCTGCCCAGTTTATTTTAATTATACCCCTAGAGAAGGACTTCCTATAATAAATATACCAACCCACAATAGGTAGGATACTGTAGTTCTCCTTAGAAGAATGCTACATTAAAAGAATATTCTACCATAAGGCATTCATTCTTTGAAAGCTATACGGTCAAAAGAAACTAGAGCTCCATACTTTCTCCAGTAATAAATTATTCAATCAGTTTTTACTGGAGAAGTTAAGGAACTCCAGCTTCTATCTGGAGAAAATAAGGTGTTCTAGCTTTTCAGACAAAGAGAGCAGTGAAATGGGAAATGTCTTTTTAGGAGCCATCAGCAGCAAAAATGAAAAACTTTTCACAGGGCACCCTGGTGGCTTACTGAGGCATGGGTATTCCCATGTTATTACTCTCACACATGCGGTGTTTGTAATGAATGTGTAAAAATGTTTCTGATGGAGTTTCCCCTTCATTGTTTTTCCATGGTCAAATGTCAGCAGCAGCATTTTCATACTGAATAATGGGTCCCATCTGCTCCTGTCATTGCTTTAACAACATGAAGGGGAAAAAAAAAACCCTCCCTCAAAATTGGGATGCCTGGTGATATACTTAGTCAATTCAGCATACAATATAGACAAAGCTGAAGTGATGTGACCAAGGTCTTTCTCTTGCACAAAAGCTTTGCCAAGTGGAGGACAAGATGCAGAAAAGCTCCTTTGCAAAATGGGAGGCTTATTCCCCTAGGCAAACCAGAGAATGGATTTCCCAAGCTCCCCTTTGGCTTTTTTTCACAAAGGGAGAATTCAAAGAGAATTTAGCCAGTCATCGGTAATAAATGCAGCTCTTTTGCTGTTGGTCATGGAGGACTAGTCATGGAGTTTTAGCGATAGAGAAAGAAAGAAAAAATGTCAGGGCAGCAGCTACACAAAGGCAATCAAAAGAAAACAAACTGTGTGTAAATATATATAAAATGGAAGGCTTATATTATAATGAATGTCAGTGTTCGTTGTGCTTATCCCAACACCTCTAGTAAGATTCAGCATGGGAGGTGGATAGGTGCTTTCACAGCTGTGTGGGTTTTAATCGAGCTTCTCAGAAGGGACCTGGGGAACATCACCAGTTGCCTGATGAGACTGAGATAGAGAGAACATACAGCTACTCCATTACCTCTAGTTCACGCAGGACAGGATGATCTTCAATGCCAGGGAAGAGGACCCTCATGGCATATGTGCGATAATCAAGATACGGGATCCCTGAGCGGTCCAGGTCACTGGTTAACTCATTGATGTCTGTCTGCAGCTCTGCAAAAGCTATTAGGGAAAGGGAGTGAGAAAGACAAGAGGCAAATCAAAAGGCAATCAAGAGACTGGCTCTGGGAATGGAGGATGAGGTACAAACAATCAAGGACTACAAATGAGCCAACTCAGGAAGCTCGTTTACTCCAGACCTCTCTGTGTCACCAAGACATGCCCTGAAGCAGGGAGCCACTTCCTCAGTGTGAGAGAGAAAGAGCACAATGCAAAGAACAGATGCTGAAACAAAACACACTTCCTAATTTGTATTCTGTTCACACCTTGTATGTAAGCACTGAAAATGCCTTGGAAGGCACTAGATAAAAATAAAGATCCTATTTTTAAATCAGTTTGTGTGGCTTTTTTACTCTCTCACTTACTCAACCCCCTCTATTCCTCATGTCCTTTTGATGTAGCTAGCAGAAGGAAACTATCTCCATGTTTTATAGCTTATCTAGGGTCAGGGAAGAAAATTAATTGAGATTCAAAACTATAACAAGATTCACGGACTTAACAGAAGATTCGCTTCATGTACATAGTGGGAGGGCATGGAAACTGATATAGTCCAATTGTAACAGTAGGGAAATGTATGTAAGGATAGCACACATGTAATACTTGTCCAATTGCTTCTTCTCAAGATGAAGATCTGTACAAATACTGTGCACACATGGCCGTTATCACATTTCACCCTTCTAATATATTGTGCTGGAGACATCATAGCCCTATGAAAATTAACCTGCTAAATGGAATGTTGAATTCTTGCTGCTGAATGTGAAAATCTATCTTATTTGCATTCTCTCTCTCTCTCTCTCTCTCTGTGTGCGTGCGTGTGTGTGTGTGTGTGTGTGTGAGAGAGAGAGAGAGAGAGAGGGAAAGAGAGAGG
>JANHZT010003459.1:96799-107010 GCA_032468215.1 Stegonotus admiraltiensis | reverse complement strand
CTGATGAGACAGATGGGGACAAAAGTTCGGGAGAATGAGCTCCTCATTCCAGTTCTGCTATTTGGATGGAAAACAATTCATTCCAAGGTGGATTTCATTGATAACAAGAAAAGAGCCAAGCACATCAATATAGCTTAGAAGTGCTTCATTGGCCTCATTGTTCCGAAAATTTGTCTCTTCTGCTTATATAATATTTTGTATAAAATTCTATTGCAGAATTTCAAACAAATCAGCTTTGGCATAAACAGATCACCCAACCAATTTTCGTATTCTACTCCAACCTAAATTGACATTCCATTTGGTAATAGATTGGTTAAACTATGTATGCAATAATGATCAGGTATTTGTTAACATTTTAATCTGCTGTAATTGATTGTTTTCTGATGTAGTTTTTAAAAAAAATATTTGTTTCTTGCAGGCTTGTCCAATCTTTCCCACAACCCCTTGAGACCAAGCCATTACTCAGTCAGCGGGAATCTGCTCCAGCAGGAAATTTACAGCAACACAATGATAGGCGTCCCATGAGTGATGCCTTTGCTGACAGTTGGAATGACAGCTCTCACTATGATAACACAGGATTTGTGGCAGAAGAGAACACAGTGGAGAATCCTAGCGCTAATCCTCTCTTAAGCTCCAAATCAAGAAGCACATCTGCTCATGGACGCAGGCCTTTAATTAGGCAAGACAGGATAGTTGGTATTCCCCTAGAACTTGAGCAACCCACTATCCGAAATACCCCTGAATCAGAAGTGCCTCCATCAAACCCTTGGCAGAACTGGACAAGAACACCCAGCCCCTTTGAAGATAGGACAGCTTTTCCTTCTAAGCTGGAGATCACCCCTAGTAGCAGCCCTTTACCTGAAAGGAAAGACCTTGTTAAAGACTCTCCTGAACTATCTAGTACTTTTTCTCCAGGTACACCATGGGAATATCATGATTCCAATACTAACAGAAGTCTCAGCAATGTCTTTTCACACATTCACTGTCGCCCAGAGCTTTCTAAAAATATTATTTCCATCAGTAAAAGTACAGAGAGGCTTTCTCCAATGATGAGAGATTTAAAAACAAGCCGGTTTAAGAAATCACAAAGTATAGATGAGATAGATATTGGTGCATATAAAGTTTATAACATACCATTAGAGAACTATGCAGCTACTACTGATAATGCAGGGATACATGACAGACAAGATAAGATGTTGGGGCCAGAACATGGAATGTCTAGTATGTCCCGTAGCCAGTCTGTTCCAATGCTTGATGATGAACTTCTGACTTATGGAAGTGTAAAGGTCCAACAACAGCAAAAGCCCTCTGTGACTAAAAAAGTATACCAGTTTGACCAAAGTTTTAATCCTCAAGGATCGGTAGAAGTGAAAGCTGAAAAAAGACTACCGCCGTCTTTCCAACATACTCCAGAATACATTCCCCAACAGACGAAAAATGTCTCTAAGGATTTGGTTAGTCCCAGAGCCTACCGAGGATATCCACCCATGGAACACATGTTTTCCTTCTCACAGCCTTCTGTTAACGAAGAGACTGTCAATACTCAGTTGACAAGTCAGGGATCAAGGGCTGGATTTTTAAGAAGAGCAGATTCATTGGCTGGCTCCACTGAAATGTCCATGTATAGAAGAGTCAGTGAGCCTCATGAAATGCCTCAAAGCGATAGGTATAACAGACATCAGTATAGAGGACCTGTGGAACGCCAAAGCAGCATTTCAGTGTCTGAATCTCAGTTTCTCAAAAGAAATGGCAGATATGAAGATGAACACCCTTCATATCAAGAAGCGAAAACCCAGTCTGGAAGCTTCCCTGTTAAAAACCTAACGCAAAGGAGGCCTTTGTCTGCAAGGAGCTACAGTACAGAGAGTTACGGTACCTCCCAAACCAGGCCAGTTTCAGCTAGGCCGACAATGGCAGCTCTGTTGGAAAAAATACCATCTGACTATAACTTGAGTAACTATGGTGAGAAGCCGTCAGATAACCCTGATTTAAAGACAAGGCCTACTCCTGTGAAGGGCAATGAGAGCTGTGGTAAAATGCCTGCTGACTGGAGACAACAGCTACTTAGACATATAGAAGCTAGAAGGTTAGACAGGGTATGTCTGGCATTTCTTTGTAATTCATGCCTTGAGTTTCTTTTATATTCAAAATTTTTGTTTGCAGTGATTAATATGCTGTTTGTTAATATTATAAGCATTTCTCTGTTAAGATAGATAAATGTGTATACATTTCAGGAATGATACTGTAAATGTGTATACATTTCAGGAATTCTTGAAGTGAGAATTGAGGAAAAACATCACTCATATTTTTAAAAAATATTTCAAATAATGTTTCAGTGATGACTTACTGTATTTTTTAAGTTAAAATATTTATCAGGACACTACTAAACTGAGGCTGTATTTATATTCTACTTTTTTTAACATTATAAAGAGAAAATGACAGAATAAATTCCAAACAAAAACTATGTATATTTATGGCCCAGAAAGATTTCACTGAATAGGCACAATCCAAAATTCTGAAGGACATCCAGAGAAACCCACAAAAATCACTGAGTTTTTTCTGTGTTTATGAATAAGACTCTTTTTTCACAGTGATTGATGTGCCATTCAGTCATGGCAGATTAACTTGTTGATTTCTTTACCCAGGATAGAAGATCAATTACAGGAATTAATTACATGTTGATGTTCTGATACCTAAGCCTTAAACCAATGTATTTGGAAGTAAATTAACTGATTTAAGTTTAATTTACAGTATATCTAGGTATATTTATGAACTTTACCTAAGTAAAAACACCTCAGAGTAGGCTAACTCCAAGTTACATTACAAATGTACGTAAGAACAATGTTCTTCAGTAACAAATATCTGATAAATGTACAGATTAACTCAATGGAAGTTGATGTTTTTTGCACTAGGTAAATATAATTATAAGTCATTGTATTATTTGGAGCCATAATTAGGATGTTGGTGCTTACTCTTTGAATAAAATGCTTTATAATAACTGAAATAGCAAGAAATAATTTAGAAGACCTATATGCAGAGAAAGTAGCAGTGTATCACATATGGTTTTAGAATTTTCTCTGACTCGATTTTTCACAACTAATTCAATCTGAACTTGTAATTTCAGCACAACACTGTTGCAGGGAAAATTTCTCTATGTCTTTCCTTTGCTTCTGTTTTCATTGTGAAATGAATTCATTATTCCCAGACCTACGAATACAGCCACTTGTAACTCTTTATTCACTGAGAGTAAAAGCAATAGAGATAAGCAGTTTTCAGGAGGATAACAGTTTGAAAGAATTAAAAAATACCATTTCCACCTGAAATTATAACTTTATAATTGTGTATAAGAAAAGGGAACATCTCAGGATGTTCTTAGAAAATTACACTGAACTACACTGAAATAATTGCAGAACTGTTTTTTGTCTTAAACTGCATTTCGTAGTTAGTGTAAAAAATACTTAAATGTTCAAAAAAATGAGATTATACTAAATTTGTACATGTATTGCTTTTGATTTATTGAAAGACATATCTCTTTCATAGATTTTCCCAGAACATTTTTTCATCAGCCTTTTAAAGCCCTGCAATTTTCTTATTTATTTTGTCTACTATATACTGTTTTTTCTTCATCTGGATTGCCTTGATTGTAGGTTAAATGTGAAGAAGTTCATCTCTGTAGATTCTTATAAAAAAATGCAAAATTCAGATAAACAAATATATTAGCAAAAATATTTGAATTATTTTGGAAAATATGAATAATTAATAGTCTATATGATTCATATTTTCCTTATGCTCAAATTTTCTGTTACTTTTTTCTGTTCAGTTGTGTCTGATTTTTGGAGACGGCCTGGACAAGTTCCAGAAGTTTTCTTGGCAAGGATTTTCCAGAACTGGGTTGCCATTGCCTTCTTATAGGGCTGAGAAAAAATTACTGGCCTAAAACCATCCTACTGACTTTGTAATTAAGATGGGACTAGAACTCACTGGTGCCCAGTTTCTAGACTGATGATTTAACCATGACACCAAATTGGCTCTTGCAATAAAATTACTGTTACCCTGACCACTATGTATATTTCAGAATCTATTGCTGCATTTGCATGTATAAATAAGCAAAATGAAAAAGAATGAATGTCTGAAAACAGTTCACAGTTTATCTATGATTCAGTAAGAGCTAAATTAACCATTTGGTTGTAACAACTAATACAGTCTTTATAGTTCTCTGTTACTGCATATGTGGAAAGCAACTATATCACAGAGCTTATTTTTAGCTTATCTAGTTTTCATGAACAAAAGAAATATACACTGTTGATTTGTATAATCCTATGAATGCTGAACTATAATGTTTTTGATTGTAATTTTAGTGCTAAATCATCAGGAAATTAAAACTCAAAATCTGCATGGGTTTAATCTAGTTGAAAATGTTTAAGAACTTACTAAATGTTTAATCAAAGTGGTTTAATGTCATTATCATTGGAATAGCCATATTGGAGAGTAGTTTAGAAAGTACTGATACCTTTACAGCAATTAAAAGTTTGGAAATAGAAGTTTACAAAATCCAAACCATCTCCCTTCACCTTCACTTTTCCATTCAGGATTATAAATGCATATTTCTACAACTAACGCACAGTTGGAACTTTCTGCAGGGAAAAAATTGAGTGTGAGTGAATAGGAGCAGAGAAGTGGAAAGTAGTAGAATTGATAAGCTTATAAACAGTCACATGCCATAATCACCTCTCACTAAGATAACCATCATGTGCTCTATATGGGGCGCTCCTTGGAAAGCTACAATTGGTACAAAGTTCAGCAGTCCAAACGAGGCTAGACATACTAATATAGTGGCAGACAACATTGCTTTGGGAACTGTGTTGGCTACCATTTGGTTTCTAGGTACAATTCAAGGTATTGTCACCCTTAAGACCTTAGATAACTCCAGATCAAGTTATCTAAGGAACCACCTTCTGTATTCATCTGCCTGTTATAATCAAACTGAATAGTCAAGTCCTGCCAGGCCCCATGTAATATGAGACGGTTATCTGATGGGACCTCAGAAGTGGGCATCTTCAATTGCTGCTCCCATTATTTTGGGATTCCCTCCTATGGAGTTCCTTTTTGCGCCTTCCATCTTGGGCTTCATGGACCTGATTGTTCCATATAGCACAGAAGAAAGATACATTGTGAGTAAAGGTTGGAATTTTGCAGGCACATAATTTCATATAGTTACTACTTATCATTTTGAGGGCAATTTTGCCCATATCAGTGATGGCTAACCTTTTCCAGACTGAGTGCCCAAAGTACACGTGCAAACATGTGTGCAAACCCCCAAAATGCAATGTGTGTGCACCCCCCACATGCACATGCAGCCCCCCACATGGGTGTGCAGCCCCCCCTCCGCACATACCCCATTCCCACACATGCATGCATGGCTCCCTGCATGCACACGCCCCCCATGTGCGCTGCCCCCTCACGCATGCGCATGCGGCCCCCGCACATACCCCGCACATGCATGGCAGAGACCTGAAGACCAGCTGGCCAGCAGAAGGCATTCACGGCAGAGCTGAACTGGGACGACAGCTCATGTGTCATCAGAGACGGCGCCATGTGCCACCTCTGGCACGCTTGCCATAGGTTCGCTATCATGGTTATAGATGGTCTTATTTTTGAAGAAGTTGCCTTTTATTTTATGCTTATCTTGTTAGCGGCCTAGAGTCTTTGGGAATAAGCAGCATACCCGCCCACCCATCATAAATGAATGCAGCAGTGGGAGACTTGCCAACCCTTCAAGATAGACCATGCATACTAATTTATTTATTTATTTATTTGTATCCCGCCTTTTTTATTTTTACAAATACCTCAAGACGGCAAACATATCCAGCATATCTTCTTCCTCCTATTTTCCCCATAACAAAAACTTTGTGAGTTACGTTGGGCTGACAGAAAGTGACTGGGCCAAGGTCACCCAGCTGCTTTCATGGCTAAGATGGGACTTGAACTAACATTTATTATAAGCTTATAGAAAGAGAATCTTGCAAGTCTGAATGCGCTTCGCTCCTCTCTTCCTTGCTCTTATGAGAAATAGGAAGCACTTTGTGTGAGACATTTCCTCAGGTTACAGTTCTTCCCTGGACTCAAATTTCTTTCATCTGACCATTATCTTAGCTGCGTCTCTTCCTTCGGTCTTCAGTTATTCCTTCTATTCATTACACCAACAACGAATTAAAATTATGTAAATGGATAAATATGATAAGTAAATATTGCAGTATTGATCACTTGTATGATTCATCTTTTTATGGACATGGAGCTCTATCCTTTGATAGAAGAGCTTCCCTCTGAGATGAGAAGCACCATCTGTACAGTATGTATATAGTTTTATCCCACCTTTATTACTTTAAAAGTAACTCAAAGCAGCAAACATACCTAGTACTCCTTCCACCTCCTATTTTTCTACTACAGTAACGATGTGAGGTTGGTTAGGCTGAGAGAGAATAACTGGCCTGAAGTCACCCAGCTGGCTTTCATGTGTAAAGCAGGACTAGAACTCACAGGCTTCTAGGCTATCACCTTAACCTTATATCGAACTGGCTGTCATATGTCACCTCATCACAAAAAAGCTTTAGCCAATTAATGACATTTATGATTTAAATTATATTTTCATCACATTTGTTTTCCACATTGCTTGCCTGAAGTCCCTTGATCCCTTTTTTAAAAAGAAACGTATGTGCTTAAATAAATGACTAAAATTTTAGCTCACAATCAGTCAAATAAAGAAATTATTTTCCTATGCTCAAATTAATTGCAATCTCACATAGGAGCATGGGAGACAAGGAGATTAATAGTGGGAAAATTATAATTCAAAGTAGATTCTCAAAAAATGTGCTTCAATTAATCATTATTCTGAACAACAAAGCTCATATTCTAATGCCTGGAAAAAGTGCATTAATTTAGAGAACACAGAAAGGGAGCTCAGAAAGCAGAAAGAAAAACAAATATCTTATTTCTTGAGATTTGTTTTTTGTTTTTGTTTTGCTACATGCTGCTAAAAAGCTCAGATCTAAGATTGACTGTCTATCCTAAATCTGAATGCTAGGGAAAAGAAAAGCAAGAAGAATTGGCTATAGCAAGTTGTGAACATTATTCTTTGGTTAGTTTGTTTTATTTTTCTTTTAATGTGTGTATGAATGAATATAATTTGGCATTTGTGTTTCTTTTAAAAAGAAGAGATATTGCTATATAAATATGACATTAGAGAGAAGGCTTTCAGCAGTGGTTATAACTTTCTATGTGATGCTGTCATCCTGGGTGCATGTCTAGAGGTTTGTGGGGAGGAATGGACTGGAATGAAACCAAGGAATTGTGGATATTTGCACCAGTGCGCCTTCAGCTATCTATCTATCTATCTATCTATCTATCTATCTATCTATCTATCTATCTATCCTTCCTATCTTTAATCTTAGATGGGGCTGCACTTCTCCCCTGAAGATTTGCAGCTCTCATTGGAGTAGGTGGCAGCTGTGGCCAAGAAGGCCTTGACACAGATTCATCCTGTGCATCAGTTGCACTTAGCCCTGGATTGGGGGACCCTTTGGATACAGGTAGTCGTCAAATTACAGCCATTCGTTCACTGACTGTTCAAAGTTACAACAGCACTGAAAAAAGTGACTTACGATCAGTTTTAATGCTTACACCCAGTTTTCACACAACCATTGCAGCATCTCCATGGTCATATAGTTGAAATTCAGGCACTGAATTGTGACTCTAGTTTTGCCAAGGACATTTGGGATTTATTGCCGTATAGACAGTGCTGGGCTGGACTAATGGTGCTTGAGGTTTGTGTGGGGGTTTGTTCTCACTCTGCTCTAGGACTTGCCAGAAACGTGGGAGCGTTTGGGGAGCTTTGAAGCAATAAAGGGACGGTTTGAACTGCCAGCTGTTTGTGTTATCTCTGTGCCGTGCTCTAAGTCATCACATTTTGTTCCCAACCCAACTCCAACTTGCTCTTCTGTACCACGTTGAGTGACCATGGATCAGCTCCAAGCAGACAATGATCAGTTAGCCCAGCAGGTGGTCCTCCTGACTGCACAGGTTGCACAGATACAAGCAGCCAGGCCACTCCGCAAATACCCAGTAGCTGTGCTAGATAAATTTAATGGCTCACTGGCCCAATTTCCAGCATTTTTGGGCAGTGCAAGCTTTATATGAGTCTGTGGCCTGTGGACTTCCCCACTGACCAGGATAAGGTGGGGGTTTTGATAAGCATTTTGTCGAGGTCAGCGGCGCATTGGGCGATGCTCCTGCTGACCCAGCCCAACCAGCTGTTGGATAATTATGCCAAGTTTTGCTATCAGCTAAGGGGCATGTTTGTTAGGGCCCAAACGGCTAACAGGCAGTTGAGAGAGTTGCGGCAGGGGTGTGGCTCACTCACCGACTATATTGCTGACTTCCGGGTGGTCTGCCAGGAGCTGCAATGGAACAAGGTGGCGCTTATGGACCAGTTCCAGGAAGGTGTTTCGTCAGGGCTCCTGGATGAGTTGGTGCGCACCGAATTCCCTCAAACACTCCAGTAGCTCATGCACCTGTGCCTTCGCATCGGACACCTCATGATCCACAGATCGTCTGGTCATCTGGGGCAGTGCAGTTCCCCGGCAATAAGTGTGCCACCCATTGCCTGCAAGCCTGTGCAGGGGATGTGGCATATAGACCTGGACCTACCTGCAGACTTGGTAGATTATGCTGACATGTTCAGTGAAAAGGATCAGTTTCCCCTGCATTGGTCTTATGACTGCCCGATTGAGTTGGTGCCTGATGCCAAATTGCCAGTGGGTCAGATTTACTCCCTGTCAGAAACGGAGTTGGCTGCATTATGGGACTTTACCGAGAAGAATTTCCAGAAGGGGTTTATCCAGCCTTTTGCCTCTCCATTGGCTGCACCGGTGCTCTTCGTCAAGAAGAAGTCGGGGGAGCTGCGCCTCTGCTGTGATTATCACAAGTTGAATGCAATCACAGTATGGAACCAGTACCCCCTTCCCCTCATCCCTGCTGCGGACCATGTGGATTCACTTGGTCTTCCACAGGTCATTGCTAGTATGAGTATCAGCCGACAGTTCACATCGGCCAGCTCTACCGCCACCAGGATCAGTAGCCCCTCAGGGAGAGGCAGAGTATGAAGTGGACAGCATTTGAGATTCCTGCCAGTTGAGGGGCTAGTTTCAGTACCTTACGGCATGTAAAGGTTATGGACTGGAGGACTGGTCCATGACTTTCACGCCCAGTTCCCACAACATCCCAATCTGCATGTTCCCAGTGGAGGGGGCCCTGTGGAGGGATAGTGTCACGCCCCCAGCAGAGTCTGAATCTACGGCAGAAGATGAGCTGGAACAAGAACTGACAGTGAGTGAGAGGGCAGATCTGTTAGCCTTGGAGAAAACTGGGGAAGGGCAGAGTCAGTCCAGGCAAGGCTATTCGGAATTCATAAGGCCTGCAGGCAGGAAGGAGAGACAGAGCTCAGATGAGGAGCAAGAACCACCCTCCTGATGCAAGGGCTCAGAGCATGCAGAGAAGCCGTGATCAGTGCAGACAGAGCAGGCCATGCACGAGGAGCGTGCCCCATCCAGCTTTACCAGGCAAACCTGGGGAATGAGACTTAAGAAGACGTCATCAGAGGGGCATTTGTCGGGAATGCTGAGTTCCTGAAGTGTTGTGTGGCGACGTTCGAACTTGCCAAGAGTCATTGCATTCCTTGTTGGAGTTCTGGACTAATTATCTGAATCTTTTGCTCCCTGAAGTCCTTGCTTGACTCTTGTTTTGCCAAAGACATTTGGGATTTATTGTCGTGCAGCCTTGGTGCAGAAAGCACTGGGCTGGACTAATTGCAGCCAGAGTCTGCTTGAGGTTTGTGTGGGGGTTTGTTCTCACTCTGCTCTGGGAATTGCCAGAAACGTGGGATCGTTTGGGGAGCTTTAGAGCAATAAAGGGACGGTTTAAACTGCCAGCTGTTTGTGTTATCTCTGCCGTGCCCTGGGTGTTGTGGCCCACCCACTGCCTGCGCGGATCATGGCGGATCCAGATGTCGAGGAGCCTGATGGGGGGTCGCGCCTGCAACCTGCGCAGCTGGCAATCGCTTCGGACAGCAAGGAGGCCGATGAGGATGTGATGCCAGAGGCAGAGACTCAGCCAGGGCCTTCAGAACCTCCAGAGGCTCCTTCCAGTGGAGAGAGCAA
>JANHZT010003459.1:62791-75790 GCA_032468215.1 Stegonotus admiraltiensis | reverse complement strand
AGGAAGGAAGGAAGGAAGGAAGGAAGGAAGGAAGGAAGGAAGTTGGAGTACGGAGCATCAGGCAAAGTGCAGAAAAAGAACAGTAAGCAGCTAAATCTAGTTTTGGTCAATACCATTCACCATACACTACTCGTGCATTCTATTTTAAACTTTAACCATCCTTGCTTTTATGAGTAGACTGACTTTTTTTCTTTAGAAAAGTCTTCTCTTTCTTTGAGAACCTCATCAACTCCATTCAACCATAACAGTCTTGAGTTCTCAATACACCACTATTCCTTCATGTATTTCTTTTGCAATTTAATATTACAACCTAATTCAGTCTTTCTATATACCCAACTTTCTCTACATATTTTTATATTGATAATTCTTTCCTGTATCCAATACACATTTATTCACCACCTAGTTTTACTTAACTCTATTTTTTCTTGTTTTCCACATAAAGTTCTGAAATAATGCATTTCCATTGTATATCCAACACTCACTTCCCCACAACATTTATTTTCTTTAACATTCATTTCACTAAACAAGCACATCATTTACACGTCTAGCATCTTCCCAACTTTAGTAAACATTCTACCAGGATACACAAATTTAGCTATTTGCTTTAATTTTTTACAATGCACATGTTACTTGCAATCATTTACTCCAATGGCAATGTCAAACATGACTGCCTTGATTTCTTATCCATACTCATTGCAAAACAGTCTAACAAATGAACCTTGGTGGCGCAGTGGTTAGAGTGCAGTACTGCAGGCTACTTCTGCTGACTGCTGGCTGCCTGCAATTTGGCAGTTCAAATCTCACCAGGCTCAAGGTTGACTCAGCCTTCCATCCTTCCGAGGTGGTAAAATAAGGACCCAGATTGTTGGGAGCAATATGCTGACTCTGTAAACCGCTTAGAGAGGGCTGTGAATCACTGTGAAGTGGTATATGGGTCTCAGCGCTATTGCTATTGCAAATGCTGTAAATATTAGGTTCTTTGCAGCAAGCATTGTCTTGTAGTCAAAGTACATATACATCCATGTCCCCAACAAACCAAACATTCTCTTTATAAATTTACTCAAAAATAAATAAAACAATCTATTGGACATTGTTTTATTCTTGTCATATTCTGTGTTTGAACCACTTATTAATCATTGCATTAAGTCTCACACATTATTTGTTTTTTCATATACTGCTCTTGTCACATTCAGCAATCAACTTTCAACTCCATACATATGCAAAACATCCCGTTATTCAAACCTATTAATTTCATATTATGGCTTTGAGCAGCCACAATTTTCACATAACACTCCAAATAAGAGAAAGTTTTAGGTTATTAGCCTCAAATTATACCCTTGCCATATGAAACTTGCTCTGCTAATGATAAAGTCATACTACCAGCTATACCAGCTATAGTCTTGCCACATATAATTTTATTTCAAGCATGCTCATATTAGGTGCTCTAAAGTCTGCTTTGCAAGCCAATATAATATTGTCTATCCCAACAACCAGAAATTATGTGGATTGTCTTAACACACTCAAGATATCTGAGATATGATTACAATTTGCTCCAATATTTTTTCTATCTGGGCATGGTGCTCAGACCTGAACTAAAGAAAATAATTATTCCAATAAAAAACACTTTTTCCTTAAATGGATTTTGCATTTATTGATTTTCTCCTCCCTTTGCATTTATTTCTTTTCCTCATACATTTGAACAAACTAAATTGTCATGCTAGCAAACTGACCAACTACAGTATAGTTTGCCTCCAAGTCAGAATTTGAATGCACAGTTTTGGAAACAAAAAGTGGTTTGTTCAAACCACAAGAGAGTATAAAAATGGGATGTGTGGGACAGGTGAAGGAGAATTGGGAACATACAAACTCAAAACTCCAAAATAGCCACCTTGTACTGCAGCACTAGGTTGTGCTATTATTTTCCAAACTGTTACTAAACAAAAGCTGAGGAGCAGAATCTGTATACATAAATTAAAATTCTGAACTACAACATGCATAAGAATAAATTAAAAAATAAAACTTGAGTTCTAAAACATGGGATTCATTGCAATGATTATTAGAAATAGTTGAGATTGACCCAAGCATAAGGCATGAAACCCATATTCTTTATTCAAATGAGGAATTATGCAAGTAATATGACTGGACTGCTTCAATTACACATGTGTTAGAATGCTCAAATAAAATGCTAAACTTTGCATGTAGATTCTAATCTAATAAAACCCAAGTCTTAAAGAAGTCTGGAGTAAATTAAGGTTAGTGATATTTTCAAAAATAAATTCCATATTCCACAAATAGTTGTCCTAGATGATACAGCCATAAACCATCACAATAGTTTAAATAGGACTATTAAGCACATAACACCCCCCCCAACTCCCTATTAGAGATATTCACTAATTCAGGCTACACAGTTGGGGGTGGGGAAACTTCTTAACGTAGATTGCTTCCTTCCATTAACACTGAGCATTTGATAGACTTCTGCTTGTTGCATATGAAATGTTGGTCTGATATAAAGCCTATTTGGATTATGACACAGCTGTTGTAAGCAATTGGTTCACAAATTTAACTCTGTGACCTGGCTTATTCGGTTCCTAACTGTTGGAACACTGTTCCTATGTCTAGCCATAAAGACATAGTTGATTTAGAAGTTGTGCTACATTAAAAATCTTTCCGGCCTGGAATAATAGGCAGAAATGGTTTGGGGAACGGCTGTTGGAGTTCAGTAAGTGGGAAATTCCTAGGATTATTTAACTGAATGCAGTTTTATGCAAGACCATTATCAACTTTTGTTGTTCTGCTGATTCTCCCTCTGTTTTCTTGGTGGAATTTTGAAACAACTGTGGGAAAAACTTGATGAAGATAGTGACTTTTGCCGTATTCTAATACCTTCCATATGGTATATTATATTAAAATTAGGGTTGTGCTTAAAGGCAGCTTTATTCTTTAGAACTTGAGATAATTGATAATATCGATTAGATAGATAGTTATAGGGTTAGGGTAGATAATAGGTAAATGAGTTGATAATTGATAGATACATGTTATATATAGATATTATATTTGATATATATGATATACGTATATATACGTATATATATATGTATGTATAAAGTCAGAAAGAAAGTTTGCTTAAGAGCTTGTTTGCTAGACAGAAATGCCTGAGACTAGTACTTGATGGCTTGTACAATGAAGCAAATACCAGATTGTGCAGTTGGGCCTGTTGTTCATTTATTATGAGGCAAGGTTTTATTTTTTTCAAAGCATTGTGAGCTACACAGGACATCCTGAAAATATTCCAATTCAATTGATGTCCGTGACCAATCTATTTAGGACTTTTAAATTTGTTTCAGCAGTCTCAAGCTCCTCTGGGGGTCTTTGCTTAATCAATAAGGAAGGGTAAATAAGTAAATCTCTTGCACGCAAAGCATTCTGAGCAGCAAATTACTTTTTTAAAAAACAAGACCAGTGCATGCATAGCTACCTCGCTGCTCATCCTCATCTGACATTTTTATAGAGAATTCAGTATGAGCTACTGAGCATGATGATGGGAATTCTAAAAGGACATGGAGGGTACGATGCTGGGAATGACTTCTCTAAACAGAGCAAATTACTTAGACAAACAAAATACAACTCTATTGGCATAAGATGGGAAAGACATCCAAATAAAGTTGATCATTGCTTAAGGCCATGCTGTGAAATTTATACAGATGTTTGAGTTTCAAACGTGTACAAATTTCACAGCATGTCATTATAATGATGCTGGTTGGGGAATTCTGGAAATTGAAGTCCTCACATCTTAAAGTGATAAAAGTAGAGAAACACTATACTATGGCATTGCTTTTCTAAATTATACCGTATCATGGGATAGTGGTTGATCTTTAAACTATATGCCCCATGTTACTAAATTCTAAAACACTTACTTTTTTCTATTTTGTCTGTTGCAGGCAAATGGACACAGTTTTGTACATATGGAACATGAAAAAGCTGTATTACTGCTGAAGAGTTTCCAGAATACAGTAGACCTAGTTATTCAACGTGAGCTCACTGTCTAAATATTTTTTTATAAATAATAAAATATGCCTAACATTTTTTGCCAATTGCTGGACCAATGGCAAATATAGTGCCAAATGTATATTATATGTTAGTAATGATTACCCTGGGGAAAAATAACTATATAAATATAACTTCCAAGTGATTATGTATTATTTTTCTTTGTAAGTCTCTGGCTATGCATTGGTACCAGCTTATTTTTAAAATATTCTTTTTAATTGTTTCTAGTTGTCTTTATTTCAGGACACAGAAACACACAACAAGTTCTTTACAAATCTTAGTCTCCATCAAAATTACTGCCTCACAATTGTTTATGTTTTTAAAAAGAAAATTATATAAAATTATAATTCCCATAAAGTATTTCTATCTCACATAAGATATAAATTATTTATAAAGAATATTTTAGTAGTTCTATATTCAGTAACATGAGAATTGACCTTAATGGGATTCACTTCTGTAGAAATAGGTCTAGAGTTGCACTGCAGACCTGTTAGCTTTTTCATTTTTCCCTTTTTTTACAATGTAAATACATACAGTATATATCTTTTAAGAATGCAATATCCAATTTAAAATAACATTAAATTTATTTGGGAGGGTAATGGGAGTCTACATTGGCAAAACCAGGCTTTGCTCTGCTCACAATTAATCATTTAAAAAAACATATATTCCTTTCCAGGATTTACCTCAAAGAAGCTTAGAATATAAATCACAAAAATAGTAACAGTAAAAGTTGTTTAGTAGGGACATTCAGTAGATACTGAATCAACCTGGTTGATGGTTTGCAGATGGTTTGGAATACAACTTCCATAACCTCCAAGCATCCAAACCTCTGTTTATGCTGGCAGTTCAGGCTATATGTTTAGAAGACACTAAATTAGACAAGCTGGTGTAAGCTTCCGAGGATTGTAGTCCACCATCATCAGATGAACGACATGTTACTTTGAGTTACCAGAACATTCAGATATGGGCAGGCTTAGAATGTTACAATTCTGAACACAATGATAGGAAGGAAAGGAAATACAAGTATTTTGTTGCCCCTCACATAGTCTAAGAAAGTATGTAATTGAATATTCTTGTAACTCAAATGTCAGGCATTTGAAAACTGCCAAGAGTCTTTTGACTGCTGTGAGATAGAAATTTCATAAATGCATAAATGTGCCACCATACATCCAATCTTTACCATGCCAAAGGACTTTGAAACAAGCCCAACTTTGGAATTCGGGAGTTAAATTTTTTGCCATTGATTGATTAGCCCAAGAGTCCAATACTTTTCTAAATAAGGAGAGGGAAGATCAAGAAAACTTTCATTTTTTCACAATTTGTGTGTGACCATAAAGTAAGCTTGTTTCTTGAATTTTGAATACCATGCTGCTATGGACAATGTCTCCGCTTTGTCTGTAATAAGCAACCAACTTAGTAAGGGAAATAGTATTATTCCCTTTGGTATCCTGGACTCCAAACAATTAGATGATCATTTGCATTACCAACTTTGTGCATTGTTTCTAGAGTCAAATTAGTCTTAACTTCTGGAAAATTGGTGTAAAAAACTTCTCTGCAGAAAAATGTCCATACCAAAAATTTGTTAAACGGGAAAGATATCCCATAACGTGCACATTAGCACAATGTGCAAGTAAAGGGATGGCTTTAATAATATTAAATACTCGGGGGTGGGGGGATATGAATTTTACTATGTGCTTCCAGTTTGACTTAGAACTGAGGATGTAGTAAATAGAAATTTACAGATTAATCCATAAAATATTCTGTAGACTAATGGCAAATGTTTAGTTGTTTTAAAAATTAGTGCTTGTCTAGATGAAATTTAACTTTATTGTTCAAAAATATTACTCCAGGTTGTGGGTGAGAAGGAAATTTCTTTGATTCCAAAGATAGATACTCTATGGTTTAAATAAGAGGCCTTGGTTTGGAATTATTCATTCCTAACAAAAATAACTAGTTATCTCAAACTGAGTAGAAAATTAATTATGTAACAAGTTGATGCCTATTAACACTTTCCCCCTAACCCTTTATAAAAACCTTGTACAAAATTAATATTTTATCTTCCTAGTGATAAAAAAAACATTTAAATAATTCACAATATAAATTAGAGCTCTGCTAAATTTTAAAGGAAAAAAATGCTTTGCGGGAATGCAAAGATCCTTTGCTTCTACATTTTAGCCACAATTTTATTCTGCTGTTCTCTTAAAAAATAGCCCTTCTTTCATCTTAATTACTAAAATCATCTCAACCAATCATAAATCATATAGATTTGATTAGATTATGATATCAGTAAGGAAAATGAGACTGCATTGCTTTTTCTCTAAAATGTCAATATAAATTAATGTATCAAAATCAGCATTGGGATGTGTATTACACTACACTTCTTCTTAAAAGCACAATTGCGCCTTGGCAACATGTAGTTTGGAAAAGTGCAGTCGGATGTATGTCCTAATTAGCATTGGTTGTTTTGATCTTTTTTTTAATGGTATCACGAAGCAGTGAACACAGCATTTCCAAGTCAAATACTGGCTTAATTGCCATACATGGACAGCTTTCCCCAACAGAATAATGTTTATGTTGTTTAGGGGCCTTTAAGGAGTCTACCTTTTTGAAGGGCATGAAATCATTAAGAAAACATAATTCCCTCCTTCTTCTCAGGGTTAGTGCGAGTATAAAGCCAATTCATGTTTTCTCTATTATCACATTCCATCATGTCCTAGTAATCCTTCTGAAGCTAACCATAGCTAGCTGAAGTTCCCATCTTGCAACCATCCAGTTAGGGGATGCAGAGGTTTGTAGACCAAGAAACACACCCGAGGACAATGGCAGATGTCTTCAGCCAAAGCACATCACATCCAGCTGAGTTCTATTAAACATCCATGTCAGAAAAGAGAGCTTAGTTGGGAAGAAGAGTTAAATATAGAAATCTTTCTCTCTTCCCATCCCCTTAAATTTATAGAGCATGGAATAAGGAATAACGTGTGATCTTAAGCTGTTAAACCAGCACCAGAAGACCCAGATTCAAATCTACCTTTAATCGTGCAAGCTGATTGGGTGGCTTTCAGACAGTCATTCTCAGCCCAGCCCACTTAACAGGGTTGTTGCTGTGGGAGAAAACGTATCCTGCTTTGAGCTCCTGAATGAATGGCGGTGATAAATAAAATATAGTGCTCCACACAATATATAACGTTTATTCAATTTGTGAAGGACTGCACGGGTGTCATTAATCCCACCATGATCTTTAGACAGTTCTAAAAAACACAGAGTAGAGACTATATAGCCAAAATCTCCCTTCCCGTTTCCAAACAGGTAATCCAAGCAAATCTATTCAGTCATCTTTGGCAAGGCTTTTTAAAGGTTCCTGTGAATTCCAAAGCAGAAGCTGAAGCTGAACTGCTCTGTTCAGCTCCTACTTCTCATTCAAATTGGGTTTTGCTGCATTTGTTTCCATGGTGACAGTTGTACTAGCCAACCCTGACTGTATACAAAGGCACTCTGCCCAAACATGCCTTAAAGCGTGATTAAAAGAACCAGGAGAAACGGACAGCTCTGGGTTTTTTGGCTTCCATTCAGCAGAGCAGCTGTTTATTGACACACACACAGACACACACATACCGGAGAAATAGGACTTTGCTGTGAGGAGAGCAAATGGATTTGCATGTTCCTGCAGCTAGGCCAATTTGCCTATAACAGACCGTCTACAGAACGATGTTAGCAAGCTTCTGCTCTCAGAACCCTTCTTACGGATTTTCTTCCCAGGACTATTTATAGAAAGTAATGTAAAAAGCAATCTAGTTAATAAGATGCCATACGGAATCATTTTAGGAGGTACAATAAATTTTTAAACATCACCTTGTAAGTACATGGAATCATTTTGATAGGTATGACATTTTCAAAAAAAAATCAATTAAAATAAGTGCAAGGAACTATCTAAGCAGCCATTTTTAAAGTTACCTTTCATACAAGCACCTCTTTAAAAATTACAACTGGTTAAAATTTGACTTCTGTTCTTCTCATACAAATGATGTAAAGTTTTTAATTCATGTGTAAATATGAGTATAAGATACAATTAACTATTAATCAGGAAGGCACATTAGGACAATGGTTAGGAAAGTGAACTGTTTTGCTGTTGTGAATTCTATTTTGCCCTTGCTGCCAATGGTACCATTTACAATCTCTCACAAAATGTATTGTCAAACTTCCCAGTTTTGTCAGAATCGTCTTCCTTCACTTTGTAGCTGACAAATTCCCTTGGTAGCTTTACATGGCGATATCAGATTTGTTATTACTTTCATAGCTTCAGCATATCCTTTTGCACTAAGGACCTCATCATATGTTAAATTGAGACAGATTTTTGAATTCAAATCTAATTTTTTTCATGAAGATTTAATCACTGTAAATCTATAAAGAATATTTGTAGCTCAGGGTTGAAATGAGGGGTCCTTGGTATTCCTGGATTTGGGTTATTTTCTTGCAGCCATTTCATTATCAGTGCTTGGAATAGATAGCACTGATATTACTTACTTTGGGTAATGAAACGTCTTTAAGAAAACAACCTCATTATAAATCTCATGCCTATGACATTTTGGAGAAAATATATTCTTAACTGAGGAGCGCATGAAACACTTTGTCACAGCAAGCTGTGCCTCTTATTTCTCAGTAAAAATATAAGCATTGTACTGAGTTAGCTTGTGAGTGTTTTGAGTTCTGTTTCTAGCAACAGTGCATGCCTTTTTTTTTCAAAATGCCCAAGCAAATGAGAAGTTATTGGTAAGATTCAATCACACCAAGAGCAACCATTTCCAATGACTGACTGAAGTTTTCCATGCTTGTAACTTTCATGTTCCTAAAGTAAAAGGTGGAATTGAAGAGTACTTAAGAGCTATAAAACATTATTTTAGTAAAATACTTAAGATCCATTTGGAATTATTATATTTTTCATTTTGTTCATGTCTGCCTTTATTATCCTACGTTTCAAACAGGAGACTATTAAACAAATTTTAAATCAGAAGTTAGAATTAATTTTTTTAAAAATGCATTGCTTGTAGTTTAAAAACTCACTTCATGTACTTACTACATTAATCAATCCTGTTTTGAGAAATCCAACAGCGACACCCAGAGGCTAAGAATATTTGTCTCAGCACACAAATTCTTGATAGTGTATTCTTTTTTTTTAATGAATTCAGACTAGTCTTGAATCTTTATGAACTTTAAATGTGCATTAAGTTTCCACACTATTTCATTCCATCTAGAATGTTCATGCCCCTTTGTGAAGTTTTATTCTGAACATCGATAAGCCACACCAGTTCAGCACAAGAGGCTGAATTTTTATAAATCGGGGCCTTTCCTGCCTCTTTGCTAGCTTAAGTGGCTTAACACTGGGCAAGACAAAGACTTATTAGTTACGTTTTTCTACTTGTGAGTACTGTAATCAAGTAAAAACCAACAACTTACTTTATTACAAATTTTACCATTTTATAAAACACATGTTTAATTATAGAGATAGCTGTATTGTAATTAATATTTTGAAACAATTGTGATTTTGAGCTTAAATTATATACAGAACTGTCATTTTTGTATGTGTTAAAAAGATTACTATATGACAAAATACTTTTCAGTTTAATTACAGTATCATTGTAAATAAGGCTGAATGAAGAATCATTTACTACTTTATGAACATAGATTGTGAATGTAATTCAATGTTTTGCAGTATACAGATTTACTGAACTTGAAAGCTGCTTCATTTTATGTGAAAAAGTACTTTAAAGCTATATTTTAAATGAATTGATTCAGTGAAATCAATTATCTTTAATTTGCACATACAGATAGTATCTTTTCCATTTTACTTTGCGTATTGACACTAACTAGTAAGGTGTATATTGTGTCTAGAATGCATTTTGCAGATGCTTTCTGTACATAAAAAGAATACAGGGACTCAAACAATGCTGTGCAGCGTATAGCAGAGCCATTTTCGGCTTTGATGTACTCAAAAATTTTTCAGTATTTAAAAAAAGTGTTTTGAATAATATATTAAAAAGTCTATTGTATAAATAAAGTCACCTTATTGTAAACATTCTGCCTTCAGAGCAATGTATTCCAACAATTTCATCTTTTATCATTCACAGAAAGCAAGTATCAATAATCAGCTGCAAATCTCTCATTGGTTTTACTTGTACTCAGATTCAGACTTGGTTTTAATTTTTTAAAGACTCCCCAAGTTTACCTGAAGCATAGTTTGGAACATAAAAGAGCAGCTTTAAAGGTTACTTTCCTAGCAGCTGCCATCATAGAGAGAACATTTGCTCTCCTGGGGTTTTTGAATTTTGAAGGTTGATGATCCTGCTGTAGCTAAAGTTCATATAGGGTGGAAAGCATCTGGCAGAGCTCGCTTGCGCGCGCGCGCGCTCTCTCTCTCTCTCTCTCTCTCTCTCTCTCTCTCACACACACACACACACACACACACACACACACAGAGTTTAATGCACTAGTGTAGCCTTTATGCTATCCTGAACGTCCCAGCTGCTAAAAAGGTCAGTGTCTACTGCTTTACACAGGAGCACTTAAGCATACTTGTTGGAGATTATAGCTAATGCCGAGAAGCACCTCTTTGATCTGTAAGAATTCCTGCCAGCATATTTAGAAAACCCAAAACATTTTATTATCTAGACAAAGGCAAACATCTAGAAGATGCCATAGCACCCTCTTTACCGCTAATCAGCACATCTTCTCTTTCTCTAAATTGATTAGTGAATCAATGGCCAGCATGTAATATCAAGATTCTGGAGAAATCACCTCTTACTGGAACAGCTGATTGGGGTAGGCAGAGGTGGGGTTATATGGGTGGAAGCTAGACCTGGGTGGCCAACTATGGGCCCTTTATGTCCTGTGGACTTCATTTCCCAGAATTCCTAAGCCAGCAGCCACTCCTGGCTCAGGAATTCTGGGAGTTGAAATCCACAAGTTGTACAGGGGCCATAGTTGCTGTCTCTTAAGTTTGTATTCAATTAGGATTGCAGCTTTTGCAATCACCCTCAGTACTTGCCAGCATCCAACAAATAATTCCATATATTGCTGAACAAATAGTATTATTCAAGGAATTAAAACCTTAGTCTTAACACTGGTGATTCAACAGTACAAATCATCAATTAACTGAAGGTTTACTTAGTATTTCAGGACTGGAATTTGGCAGTAATCCTCACTCAGACAGGGACTTTGTATCAGAATAAAATAATCTGAAAGCAAGCCAAGTAGGATACCGCAATGAAATAAGTGTATTTATCCTTTCAATTAAGAAATAAACATAACGAGACGACAGAATACAAATAAAACATTTGGAAAGGGTATTTACAATGTGATATATGTGTTGGGGGTGGGGGGAATGAAAGGATTAATAGAACAGAACAGAACAGCAAACTCACCAGTTTGCTTCCTACAAAACTAATATTTGCAATGATGCCTATGAAATCCACAAAAACCATGACAGCCTACCAGCCCCAAAGTTGGGAATACTCTGGGTTAAGGTACTACTTCCTAATATTTATGATACCCTGTATTGTGCGTTTGTTTCATTAGTATTTTTTGCATTTGTAAATGTGTTTAAATGCTATTTTTGACACTGAATCTGATTTTAAAATCCATATTACATTCATGTATCAAAATACCAAATCTTTAGTTTATACTTCTTCTATAATAGCCTTCAGACCAAAGCCTTAATATTGTATACATGAATAGCAAACACATTTCTGGGGTGCTTAAAACATATAAACAGATTTCTAAATGACTGAAAAGTAC
Source organism: Stegonotus admiraltiensis (assembly GCA_032468215.1). Lineage (NCBI taxonomy): Eukaryota > Metazoa > Chordata > Lepidosauria > Squamata > Colubridae > Stegonotus > Stegonotus admiraltiensis. Next base: position 63,958 of record JANHZT010003459.1, on the reverse strand, counting down.
CAAATATAAAATTAGAACATGGCATTACCAGATATATATGTTGAAGGGAGAGAAGGCCATAAGCAACCATTTGCTTTTTCTGGGTAGAGTCATATATCACTCACCCAAATATATGCCATACATGTATGGCCCCAAGGACAACCTGAGTTGCCTGCAAGTAGACTAAAATCCTTTGAGAACCCTGGAAGCAACTTCCTAGCATATGCATTTTCAAGATACATTCCTCAACAACAAACACCATGATCTTCGTTCTTCAGAAAGTAAGATGTTGCACACTTTTTAGTTCACATCAGCAGCAACAGTAGGAATCCTGCTTCTCAGATACTCAAGAACAGCAGCTGTTCCCTTGGCCAGAATAGCTGCACGGGGAGTTCGGAAAGGGTTACCTTCCAATAAAAGTACTCTAAGAGAAAAATAGAAATCAATTAGAGCTGCTGTTCATTCAGATGCAGAGTCTATAAGAATACAGAAACATTCAGAGGGAGTGAGGAAATCCATGGAGACTTCTCTCATTGAAACTGAAGAAAGCTGAATCAACATCTTCAAAATGCTTCCATTCGCATAAGGATTTTGCTAGATTAAACAAACATTCAACAGCAATGTTGTATATATAATCTATTTACCTCTCAGTAATACTTTTGCCACTTATTAAAATGTCTTTTTCTCCTCTACAGGCTTACCCTTGAAATCATGTCTTTTCAGTATCTCTCTTTAAAGTCTACTTTCTATCTCAAACTCTCCCCCATCTATCTCAAAGGAAGACCTGAAATCAGCTTCATATTTTGATTGATTGGTTTTTCTTACAAGCTTCTCTTGCAGTTCTAGATGCAACTTGCAAGAGAAACATACTACATAAAAGAAGCCCTTATCCATTCTAAATTCTTGAAACAAAGTCTACACATCAAAAGCCTACACAATAAACCTTCTTTGGGCATTATTAGTATTCTGAACAATAATTATCAGTTTATTTAATTTAAAGCTGAACTGCTCTAATTTAGGTAATTAATTGCATAGCCATCACTTGGAAACGTCAGACAACTGAGTGTGCACTGTCTTCTTCACTTCCCACAGGAAGAAGAAGAAGAAGAAGAATTTTATTTATATACCGCCCTTCTCCCGAAGGACTCAGGGCAGTGCACAGCCAAAATAAGACAATAAAGATACAAA
>JANHZT010003459.1:28947-43119 GCA_032468215.1 Stegonotus admiraltiensis | reverse complement strand
AAAGAGGAACATAGTTTTATGATGAATCTAGAAAAGATTACTGTACAGGCAGTCCTCAACTTATTTCATTTAGTTAAATGAACTTAATTCATTTAGTGACCGTTCCAAGTTGCAACAGCACTGGAAAAAGTGACTTATGACCGTTTTTCAGAGTTACGACCTTTGCAGCATTCCCCACGATCATGTGATCAAAATTCAGATGCTTGGCAACTGGTCCATATTTATGATCATTGCAGTGTCCCAGGGTTATGTGATCACTTTTTGAGACCTCCTGACAAGCGAAGTCAATGGGGTAACCAGATTCACTTAACAACCAGGTTAGTAACTTATCAATTGCAGCGATTGACTTAACTTTGGCAAGAAAGGTTGTAAAATGGGGCAAAACTCAATTAACAAAGGTCTCATTCAACAACAGAAATTTTGGGCTCAGTTGGTTGTAAGTCGAGGACTACCTGTAGTGCCAATAAAGGAGAATATTTGTAGTTCAGGGTTGAAATCCTAGCACTGATGATGTTAACCTATTTGGGTAAATGAAACATCTGCAGGAAAACAACCAAGCTCATCGGAGAGCACCACTGTAGTAGGTTACTGTAGCAGAAGTAATGCTGTTCAGGTCAGCCACAGATTAGTGAAATACTGTAACCAAAATGTTTTTGTTTGTTCAGGTTTCAGACAGAACAAAATCCAGACAGTGTGAGGAGGCAAAATTACTACATCTCAAGTAGATGCCAAGGCAACATAACCTACCCGCCCAGCCATTCCCCAATTTTCTTGATACTTGTCCCTTCTTGCCTAAGCCAAGCATGTTCCTGCATGACATCTGCCATGGCCTTCACCCATCTTCCCATCATCTTTCTTGCCTTTCCTCTTCCATTGAGAGAGGAAGACACTGGCCTTCAGTAAAGTTCCCAAAACCTGACTCCATTTACTTCTGACAATAAGAAAACATGGCAGGCTTGGCCTATGTCCCATATAATCCAAAAGCATATTCTAGAATGGCTGTTAACAATTTGATGGCCTCTAGATCTCTGACCAAAACTCCCATGATCTCCAGCCAGTACAGTATAGCATAGTTTGGGATTTATGCTGAAGCATACTTTGGGGAGGTCCAGGTTAGAAAAAAAGGTGCTTCCACAAATTGTCCCTGTATGCCCAAAACACAGCAAGAAAGAAGGAGCCTTAATATTCAAATTTTCTGGATGAAAGAAGCTCTGCAAAATGTAATTATGGGATATTATTGAAATATGGAAGCCACCAACTATTACAGGGTTATCTCTCAGAAAATATCTGCATAGCATCAGTAGTTAAAGCATAACTTGATTCTAATATAATGTTAAATTATACTAGCGTGTATCCCCGAAGATAAGACCCTGTCTTATATTTTTTTGAACCCGAAATAAGTGCTTGGTCTTATTATTTTGAGGCGTGTGGAGCAAGATGGGGATCCTTGTGCCATCTTACCTGATTTCCAGCTCTGCGTTTAAATATTTTTGGGAAAGGCTTATTTTCAGGGGGAGGCTTATTTTAGTGCATGCGCTCAAAAGCCCGATTGGGTTTATTATCAGGGGATGTCTTATTTTCGGGAAAACAGGGTAGTTACCCTGAAACAAGAAGTTGGGAAGTAAAACAATTCTTTCTGGAAGAGGACTTGTTGATTTTTCACCCATAAGTGACATAATTCTGTCTGGGCATTTACTTTATAGATATAGCTACAAATCTGTATTGTTTATTTATTTGATTTATAGTTCTTCTTTAATTCAGCAGTTTAAGATAGTTCACATAATATTCTGTCCTATTATTCTCCGGGAAAAAAACTGAGTGGTAGATTGGACTGAGAGTGTGTGTGACCCAAAGAGCCTTGTGAGCCTCTGTGGCTAATGGTAGATTAGCATCTGGTTCTTCTGAACTCTAATCCAACATGCTACTTCACTATTTGATGCAAAACTAAACCATTGGATTCTTGGTGCTGTCTGAGCTTGTTTGTTTTCCTGTAGCCATTCCCCAGCCAGGTTAAACACAGCAAAAAACAACTAGGCTTGAAAATATCAAGAACCTTACAGTTTAGCCCTGAACTAAATATGTTTTGTGTCACTGGAAAAGTAAAGTATTCATTATTATGCATATGAGGTGTGTACCATGCATTTTGCATATATTTCTTTAAGAGAGAATTGATATATTGCTTGAAGGAAATTTCTTTTTCAATGAGGAAAAATTCAAGTTATTTATTGCCTGTGACATCCCATCAAGAATGTCGGTTACATTTTCTCAGTTTTCAGTATTAGATTAAATCTTAAATACATATGGTAAGAACCAAGTGTATGGCTGAGTGAACAGTTATAGAGGTACTCACTTCATAAGTTTCAAAGGGTAGGTGCATATTAATATTTAGAATAATTTAAGTTTACATACAGTATAATACAGTATAAATATGATTCTTCTCCAGGCATGCGTTTAATAATTTCCCCTGTGTTATAACATAAAAACAAGATTTTTTGGAAAAACTGTAGGGTCCATGCCCAATACTTTTTATATAGTTCTATAAATCAAATAATGTCTTAACCTTTGTTCATATTACATCTGATGTTCATATTCTGATTTTTTTTTCCAGTGACTCCCCTTTGCCTGTTTCTTCCCGTGTGTGTTTTGTAAAGTTCCAAGAACCTGACTCGGCAGTTGTGGCTCAGCACCTGACAAATACTGTATTCGTTGACCGAGCATTGATAGTCGTACCCTACGCAGAAGGTTTGTGAATTGTTTAAAGATCTATGAAGCCATAGACCTCTGGTATTAAATCCTGATGTAGTTGAATAGCATGAAGTTTAGCATATAAAATATCCAAGCTTTTTGCAGTTTTAAAACCCTTGGTATACCCTCATCTTTGATTTCTGTACAACAGACAGAAAATACCAATTCAGCACTTGCTGGAGTTTGCCCATCAGTTTTTGCAAAAGCTTTTAGAATAATTTTATATTCACGCAGCATTATTTGATTTATTTTCACCAGACTGCTTCGAGACATTTTTTTAAAGCTATCTTTTTAAAATGAAATATATAAACAAGCAATGTTGCTTTAAGTTACCTGGCATCTGTTATCACATGGTTCATTCTCCCTCATGGAGAGTTAGTGAATACATATCACCAATTAGAAGGCAATGTTTTGCTTGTTTTAGTTGACAACTGAAAAGCAGTTACCCTCAATATAAATTCTGGTACACCAAGGGTTTGAGATCTCTTGTTAGTCAGAAAATATCTGCAAAGGTGCTAAATGGGCACTGGGTGTTAGATCTTATTCCACATTTTCTTATTCAACCTTGCTATATTTTCTAGAATTTCTCTAAAATAATAAACTCTTCTCTCTTATTTGTGTGTGTGATTTTTATAGTGGAGAAGGCAAATGCAAAAGCCCTTCCAGATGACTGAAACAGTGGGGTCCTCTGCAGCTACAGGGGATTCTAGACATTAACTAAAGGCCAGCAAGCACTCAAGTCCCCAAGTGTTTTATCCCGGTGTAAATCACTCACTTGTTAACAACATTTTTCTCTCTCTTCTTTTTCTTACATTTTTAGGGTGTTACAGTAATTTGAAAAACAATGAGCAGGTTGGAAATATAACTAAAACTCTGTCAAGAAGACTGCTCTTCTAATGAGTTCTGTTGAACCTCTGTAGATTTCACCACAACTCTTTCAAAGGCACTATTCACTGATAAACTAGCACTCATTTTAGATCACGGGACTACAGTAAATTACTTCACTTAACGCTGCACTTCTGCATACAGAGATTACTACATCTCATTAAAATCAGTGGGATTTACGCAGACTTAACTGCTGGATTGTAGTCTACGTTTCATATGTAGTGCCTTGTTCTACTCGTTAATAAGGCAGAAGAATATGCAACAGGCAGGTCTAATTAATGTTAGGATATTCAAAACTGAAACTATAATTAATACAACGATGTTTCCTCATTGGTTTAACTTGGTTGAATAGAGTAGAATACATTAAAGTATTATTTATTAACATGTAATTCTGACAATATCAGATATATCTATGTCTGAGTCTTACATAATTGCTGTCTTTATTAGGGCCAAGCTAGATGCGACAGTAGCTGCATTTTTAAATATGGATTAGTCCCAATTTCTTAGAGGAAGGGTGGGATGCTACTTTTCAGAGCAAAAGGGTGAAGTGTATAGCCGCCTTCCTGTGCCTGCAATTTAACCTCCTTGCAGTCTGTCTTCCTTTGTTTTTTCTTTATCTGAGCTCCAGTGCTGCAACTCTGCCAGCACCCGCAGAAAGCTACTGTGGTGAAATAAGCAGCAGGCTGGGGTAGGTTTCAGGGCCCTTGCCTCTTTGTATTCCTTTTATTACTAAACATGGATTATACACCTTTTTTATGTGATTGGGGAAGGAATGCCGCTGTCGTGTTCACCTTGGCTCTAATTAACTGAACCAATAGCCTCCAATATATTTGCAAGTTAGTGTTTAAGAACAGTGTATCTCCTTAAGAGCTTGAATGGTTTTGATACATCATATTTTTTTTCTCTTTATAAACAAGATTTTAAACTCTGCTAGAAAGATAGATGACTGATAAATCTCATGCTGCGATACCGGTCAAAAAGATGACTTTTCTGAATTTTTCTGAGGTTTGTTTAATGCAATTTGAGTAGTTGTTACCTATCAAGAATTGGGTTTTTAGGATCTGCACCATTTTGTAGTTGGCAGGATATGACAAGTGGTTTATCAGAATAATGGACCCATGATTTTTTCCTATGAACTTGGTTTCTACTCTGTTCTCACAAATGGTCCTTATCTATGAAAGAATGTGGGTATCATTCTTCAAATCTTCTTTTCACAAGACCCCATTTTTGCTAGTGCTTAAGCATTGCTGAGAAAAAAACATTTCAAGATCAGTGAAACTGTTCAGTTGCATCGAGGCATATGCTTAAGCACTCTGCTGAATTGAAATCTTTACCCTGTACTATTGTGGCGATACGTTCTGATATTACCTCTCTACAAATATTACAGTATGCATTGTACTGATCATATATCCCCTAGTATCAAGTCGCATTTCTGTTCTTAGTGTGTTCATACATCTTGGTGTTGATTGTTGCTTTGTGTTCTAGACTTAACACAAAGTTCACGGTAAGGCATAGTACTATAATCTTCGTGATGAAATGGAAGGATTTGGAAGCAATGCAGATATTAAACAGTGACTTTGGGTGGGTTTGTGTAGGTTCTTTGGTTAATGTTTGTTTCTTTTGTCTGTTTCTTTTTCTTCATTTCTACACATTCATGCAGTATGTCATGGTTCTAACAAAGCAGCAGTAAAAAAACTCTTGACGCATGAAAATTAACTGGTGAGGGGCCTCATTGTTTTTTTTAAATTGTAGTTTTATTTCTGAATAACCTTTTTCCTAAAAACAAAATGAGAGGATCAGATGCATGACTACTTAATGGATGCAGATCTTCTGTGAGGTGTCTCAAGAGGATTTTTAGCTAGATGCCAGAAATGTTATAGTTGCACTAATTGTGTGTAAACATAAATAATATCCTCTGAGACATAATTTGCATGCAAATTTATCCCATAATCTCAGTAGATATGTTTATATTGATGCATTAATGCCCTGTATCTAAATGACCTTTCCCCTCCTTTTCCCACCATAACTTTTGGTATTGAAATTATGACAGCTCAGTGACAGAAGAAAGATAACAGTGCTGTGTATTATACATTTGTTTATATTATCGGCACTTCTCAGTATAGGTGGAAGGAACCATTACCTTTATTTAACAGTGGTTTTTCTTTTTTGTTGTTGTGTTTTACAGTTCTTTTCCCTGGTTCAGCCTGAACTATATACCAGGCCCTGCTGAAAATACCACCCAACAGTTTTCTTCTGCAGCTTATCCAGTTTCTCTTAAGTGCCCTGTACATATTGTATGTTTTATGATGAGATGCAGTTTTTTTTAATATGTCTTGCAGAAACGGTTCTGGTATTTGCAAATATATAGTACAGTTATCTTATTGAACTCTCTCACGTTGGGGGCTTGGGCACATTAACAGATTAATCCATATGTATAGGGCTTTTGCTGTTGGTTAAAATAACAAGAATCAACATTACTGTTTGTCTCACGTTGGGCCTTTTGAAGGTTATTCTTTGTTCAGGGATAGGCAGTAAAACTAGACACTTAACAGACCACAAGCTACAAATCAGAAGTTTCTTCTGAAAGGGCAGTACTCAGCAGCATTCTTGGTACAGTAACCATGACACAGAGTGGAGCATGTATTTTACTGCACAGGTAAGAATGTGTCACATTTTAGGTGTTCACATAAACACATACACGTGGACACATATGCAGAACCTACATTTGGACCTTTGTGGAGACCTTCATATCCAAATGAGAAGTCAGCAAAAGCCCTACACTTTTTCTTACCTTCTCTTAAGTTTTACAAAATTGTATGGTAGGTGTAAAAGAAATCATAGTGAACTGTGCCATATTATTAACCCCTAAATCAAACTTTTTTTGTCTTGTGTATCTTGATTTTTCTGTGTGCTTTATAGTGAAGCAGCCGACACGAGTCGTTGTTCATAAAACAGCTTTTGAAAGTTGAGAGCACACCCCTGGAGAACCGACTGTGCTTGCTTACGTTTGGTTCATGACTTAAAAATCGAGTACAGGTGATGAAATCTTGGCAGTGTTAACAAAAAAGTAGTGTGTATTGTGCTATTTTTTATTCTAGAACTTAACCTTTTGTAGAGAAAAAGGAACAAATTTTCACACATTGAAGTTTCATTCTGACAAACAAGTTAATGATAAATTATTAAGACAGCAAACATTGTATTATAGCCAACATAAGTACTTTCAGCAAACTCAGATGGTGTTTCAGGGAGACATTTTCTGGGTGTATTTGTGTGTGGTTTTTTTTTTAAAGAAAAAAAATAATTGATGAGTAACTTCTAATGCAAAGTTGTCTCTCTGCAGGAGTTATTCCTGATGAGACTAAGGCTTTATCTCTCCTGGCACCAGCTAATGCTGTGGCAGGCCTTCTGCCGGGGGGTGGACTGCTGCCTACACCTAACCCACTTTCTCAGGTAAGAAGTAGATGTGCATAAAACACAGCAACATTATATTATTTATACTCCTTTGTTTATGGGAGGTATGCTTATACAAAGTTATTGCAATATTTGCAGCAGAATTATAGTGAATAAGAATTGCCCCCAAAGTAACTGATTTCCTAGATTGGATCCTATTCTTCCTTTTAGCTCACTGGGTTTACACCTAATTCATTGCTATTTTAAAAAATAATATTGGAAATGAAAACATATGAAAGATTGTGGCTAGAAATGGTATTCAGCCATTTCTATAGTTAGGGATGAGTCTGTTGCAAGAGGCAAAAATAATCACTATGTTTTCACACAGCATAATGCTTGTAGTGCTGATATGTCTTACCTGGCTTCTATGACACTTAAAAATTTGAACGAAAGAATGCCTTATAGCAATTAAGCCATTTGAAAATCCTTTCTCAGTTATTCACTGCTCCACGCCCCCTGTAAAATCACAGAGGAGGGAGTTATGTTTGTAGTTTTCAGGAAAGTGCTTTCTTGGGACTTCCAGAACGCAGCTTTTTAGTGTAATGTCGGTCCTCTTTGAGTTTGGTGTGGCTGACTTTCCAGAAAGTAAACTCTATTGTAGCCTAAGAGCGAGTGCTTTCATGTTCGCCTTAGAACAGAAGTGAGGACCTTGAGTCGAGATTTCTAAAACGATGAATAAAGAACTGCATGACAGCGAGAGTATTATTCTTCCTTTCCAATACCTAGAAATACAGTTTAAGAAAACAATGGTTGGGATACAAATGGGAAACACTACTTTGTAGCAAGTATGTGAATTTCACTTAAATGGTCTAGAGTTGCAAAATTAAAGTTAGGCCAAATTTGCAAAGTTACAGTAGGTACATGAGAGGCTAGTAGAAGTACTGCATGCAGATCCTGTGAAATACTTTGTTGCTTCTAATTCCTTTTCATTTCCTGCCATTCAGAGAGTGGAGAGTGCCAGTTTAGAAGAGAGAAGAAAAACGCTTCTTTTGAGATGCAGCTAGTTTAGTATAAATGAAATAGTTTTGAAGACAATTACTATTTCATTAATTACCTTTTGGGGGTTTAATTTGGGTGCATATTGTAAAAATTAGAGAAAATTAAAAATGGGTAATTCATATTTCCTACTTGCATGAACAAGTCCACGTTCAGTTCTTCTTCAGTATTTGTTTTTAAAAATCAGCTAGCAAATGATGATAAATATTCTTGCATGAAAACTGGATTACTATGATCAATTGCTACTGTAGCCATTATGGCAACTGTTCAACCTAAGGGGACATCATTTAGCCAAACAACCCATGTTTAGTCACCAGACGTTCCTGTTTGGGTGGACTTGATAAGTTAAAGGATGATAGAAAGCCTCTGCATTGGATTCACAAGAGCTAATACCCATTAGATGAATAATCGGATTTGGTATAAAACAGCTACCTACATTCAAGTTAATATAAAAATGTCAGTACTTCAGAACTTTTAAAAGTTACAAGTTGTTCCTGTTTTCCAGAGATTTGGAAAATAGTAGAACAAATCAAATGTGCTGAGAATGTGCTGTTTGTATTTTCCTTATGAAAAATACATAGATTGTACTAATACTCATTCTTACAGATCGGTGCTGTTCCTCTGGCTGCTTTAGGAGCTCCAACTCTAGATCCAGCTCTAGCTGCTCTAGGTCTTCCTGGGGCAAACTTAAACTCTCAGGTATGTTGCTTTTAAGTATAAAGTTGGCTCTAGAAAATCGTCATTTTTAACAGTTATGCTGTTCCACACTCACAGAATTTTTACTGTGGAATTCCATCGGATTATTTTTGTTGTCTCTGATTTTCCACAGCAACAAGAAATAAGTGAGTTCATCTGAGTATTAAGAAGATTGTGATGTATGATTGTGTATTTAACACAGTTAGAGCAATTTATGAACCATAGTATTGGAGGAAGGCCAATCAGCTCAGTGTAAAGAAAACTTTCCCTCATGGTGAAATATTTACTTGCATTACAATTTACACTGCATTACAGTTAGCCACAATTGGGCTTTTCTTTTTGTATTATTCAGCTTTATCAGTTTAATATAATATTAATGGAACAACACAGGGAAATAAGCTCCTTCAGCATCCTCCCATATCTCTCAAGTCTGATTCAAAGGGTTAGGGATTCCTCTGAAACAGATTTGGTGAATTGTTGGGTAATGGTAACATTTCATGCCATCAATATATTGTATAATGAGAACTCATACTCTTTAGAAGTTCTTTAACAGCATCATTAGAGTTCACACTTGGATAATACCATTTTTATAACTGAAAAGATATATAACAATTTTGATTCAAATGCAGTCTTAATTGTATTTGTCTACTGACTTGGATTCTGGATATGTTTCTCATTGCAGTCATTTTGTAAATGGACAACTCCAATTGCAGAAACCTCAAATGATCAAGGACTCTTGTGAAATTTTAAACAAAAAGTCTCTTGCAAATACTGACATGAATAACTAGTTATCGGAAATAAAAAATAGCCTGGATCTGAGTATACATTGTATTCCCAACTTAAATGTATACTAAGCTAATTGGTAGATATGTTCTGAGACTTTCAGTAATTTGTGTTATTTAATTTTAATTATTAGATTTAAAGCCAGTTGGGTATAATTTTTTTCCAAATATTTGTATGAAAAGCAATTTCTGGTTATTTTTCTTTGCAGTCTCTTGCAGCAGATCAACTGTTAAAACTTATGAGCACAGTGGATCCAAAGTAAGTATTGATTTTTAGAATTGCACTATATAGCGCAATTGATTTTGAGAAAGAGGAATCTTTGAAAGTAATGCCTTTTGGGTGAATAAGAAGCAGGACTTTTTCCTAGACTTGCATGTTACAGGTAGTCCTCAACTCATGACAAAATTTTGGTCGCTAAGTAAGACACCTGTTAAGTGAATTTTGCTCCATTTCATGCCGTTTGTCACCACAGGGGTTAAGTGAATCACTCCAGTTGTTGAGTTAGTAACACAATTGTTAAGGGAATGTGCCTTCCTGATTGATTTTACTTGTCTGAAGTTCAGCAAATCTGATCCTATAACTGGGACATTGCAACTGACATAAATACATGCCAGTTGCCAAGCGTCCGAATTTGGATCACGTGACCATGGGAATGCTGCAACAATCGTAAGTGTAAGAAACAGTCACAAGTCACTGTTTTCAGTGCTGTTGTAACTTCAAACGATCAGTAAATGAATGGTTGTAAATCGAGGACTGCCTGTAACTACCTGGGCTTAGGGAAGGAGTTTTTTATGCTGCTCTTCCCCTTTTGTTGTAGTGAACACAAGAAGATGGCTCTATGAAGGCTATTTTAACATGCTTAATGGACTTCCTTAATTTTGTAAGAAGAAGAGATGGGCAATGCTGAGACAGCACCCTCTGATCTTCTAAGCAGGATTTTTCCCTGGATGCATGCCATCATTTTATTTACCCTTTGAATTATGGGACATCATTTCAGAAGTAGTAAAATGTTTTCCTCTCCTTGGTAGTCTCCATGACAGTCATGGCATACACACTGAGTGCAAATCTATTGTGCTGATGGTAGGGATGGCAAATAAGCAGTTGAGAAAAGGAAGTTTCGAAGGTTTCAGTTTTATAGGTCCATCAACTGAGAATATTAAAAAAATATATTTTTAGTGCATTAACTTAAAATATTTAGTAAAATTAGGTGCTGTATTGCCAATTATTTATGTTTCATGGCATTTTTAATCTATTTATATTGTTTGATTATGTCTTGGCTGTGAAATTGCACATATAAATCAAAGTTCAATAACAATTCAAATATAGGTCAAAATTACCTTTCTCCTGTTACTGTATATGAGTAGATCCAGCTTATTGAAATTTATATAAATGTAGAAATACTGGCGTCAGGACCTACCTCAAAATTTATTTTTATTTATTTATTTAATCAATTTATGTAGCTGCTTACCTCATAAATGTGACTCTGAACAGCATAAACTGTTAAAAACAGAAAAATACAACACAACAACCACAAGGCAATAAACAACAAAGATTTTAAAAGCTATTCAAAAACAAGTAAAAAAATAAATCTGCAGGAACGATGCAATTTCCTTGGCAATACCGCCTTTTTGCAGGCTGCATACCCATGCTAAATCAACGCAGCAAGAGATAATAGATTATTTTTACAGGTTAACATAAACCAATGTGTACATCTGTTATGAACTAATCTCAGATTAGTCCTGGAATGTACTAGTTAGGGAATTTATTGCAAAAGAAGACAAACCCATGATCTTTGCTTTTCCTTTTGTTTTATATGTGTCAGTGTAGTTGGGAAATTGTGACCTGGATTAGAATATTCTTCCCAATTTCCTATTCTTGAAATGCGGTCTCCAGTGATTTCTAGTACAGGTAAATCTGGCTTCCCCCATTGGCTTTGTTTGTCAGAAGGTCGCAAAAGGTGATCAGGTGACCATAGGACACGGCAACTGTCACCAGTTGCCAACTGTGAAAAATAGCCTTAAGTCACCTTTTTCAGTGCTGTTGTAACTTTGAATGGTCACTAAATGACCATGTTGTAAGTCAAGGACTTCCTGTATGCTTTAAAGAGCAGAAGCAGGAGGATCCCTATTAATTTCAAGTAAATTCACTTTTGCTATCGTGGAAAAAATAATTACCAAAGTATTGCATATTAATGGACAAGAATATTCTAGGCAGTGGGATAATCTAATAAAAGGATACACTAGGCAAAAATAAATAAAAACAGCAAGCAAATTCAAGGACTCATTTTTGAAATTATGTTTTAAATAAGTTTGCATAGACCTGAACTTAATGGCTAATACATGCTTTCATTTATTCACAAAAATGTATATGCCAGTGAATTCAGCAGACTCCAGGCAGCTTACATAAATAAAACAATAAAATACTTAATAAAAATTCCTAGCATTATACCCCAAAATGCCATGTCAGCGATCAACAGTCTTTTTCACCGAATGCCTTACAAATGGAGATCGTTGCAATTATTTTTCTAACTGATAGCAAGAGTTAGTTACATGTATATTTTGTTTTAAATGGGCTTTACAGTTCAATTTTTCTATGTTTTTTTTTTAATTTGGTTTAGGCTCAATCATGTAGCTGCAGGCCTTGTTTCACCAAGTCTGAAAACGGATACCTCCAGTAAAGAAATAGAAGAAGCCATGAAACGAGTACGGGAAGCACAATCTCTGATTTCTGCTGCTATAGAGCCAGGTAAAGCCATCTAAAATGTCACCTAAGTCATTTTGCCTTACAGAAAATCACTAATATTCTGTGGTCTGGAAAAAAATTCCGCATTATATGAGATATCGGTAAAAAGTCAGATATGAGTAAACTTTGGGAAGAACAACATCTGATTAAGAATTATAATCAGTAAGTCTTTTGATACCAGTTGCTGAAAAATACCATAATTGTGGGCTAATATCCAGGAGCATATTGAGGAGATGCTGGAATTATTTTATGTCTGAAACAAAGAACTTCTTTTTATATTTCTTAGGTGTCTTCAGTTGTTATGCAATTGATAGAAATAGCAGAAAACTGCTTTTGAGACATAAAAATTCCTTCGGCTACCATTTTATGTATTTTTAAAAAATAACTTTAAAAGCATTCACCTAATTTTTTCTGATGGTTCTTTAATGGACACTTCCGATGTTCTGGTTCCAGATAAAAAGGAGGATAAAAGAAGGCATTCAAGGTCCAGGTCGCGTTCAAGGCGAAGAAGAACACCTTCTTCTTCCAGACATAGGTAAGGGTTTACAACAATGGCTCACCTGGCTGCCTACTGAGTTTGGTAGATAAGACTGTAGTTACTACCTAATATGGTAATGGCCAGCAGTAAACAGTATAGTCTTCTTTTTTTTGGAGGGGGGGGGATCATGCAGAAAAATAAATTGTATTCAATAAATTTATTTAGGACTTATTTTTCGATAACTCTATGAGACTACAGCCATAGTGTTGGGTCAGAGAATGCAGTAATTTTTCACTAGCTGATTAGTCGAATAATACTTGCAAATCATTTCCATAACGCTGATTAGTCTTTTAATACACATGAGCTGAATATGAAGTCATTAGAATGAGTGTAATGAGTAGATAGTATTGCACAGGAAATAAGGAATTCCGGTAGGTGGTTGATCATTTTTCTTGTTTTTGAATAATAGGTTTCTTGTGTTTCATGTCTTTCAAAACGTATTTAAGTTCCTGATGTTTTGTCTTTATTATTGAGAGAATCCTCATCAGTTATTTAAGATCCACATCAAACATAACAAACATTTCCATTTCCATATGTTGTATTTCTGCTAGCACTCAGATTATCTCAAGCAGTACACTACAGTCAGACAAATGGACGTCACCAGTGCCTAATACTGTAGTGAAATGATAACTTTTCACTATGCAAAGATACTCTCAATTTGTCAGATTGCAAGAAAGTGTGAACAGTTCATTTACACTCCGAAGACCTGCATAGCAAATAGTAAATTTCCCTACTGTAGATAGTTGTGTTCATCTAGTCCATGTTTGCTCAGTCACTAAGCATCACTCTATTTGATCATTCATAGAGTATCTCTTATAATGTGATCTGATAACGTCATTTTTATTTGATTAATGGTTTGCTTAATAGACGGTCACGAAGTCGATCCAGAAGACGGTCACACTCAAAGTCAAGGAGCAGAAGAAGATCTAAAAGTCCGCGACGGCGGCGATCTCACTCCAGAGAACGTACTAGGAGATCTAGGAGCACGTCCAAAACCAGGTGCTTGAAAACTTCACAAAATCCTGAAATTATATTTTGCATTGGAGGAAATTATTCTGTTAGCTATAACAATAATGGAAACATGATTTGTAGCCAGTTTCCATTCTTGCCTGATGAAAAACTCTTTGATCCAGGAAAAAGCTCCATCTATGGAATGCGAAGGTGACAACTTTCACCAAAGGTTCCCCCCTCCCCCAGTTTTAAAGTTTACTCCAAACATGAGATAGAGATCAGTGGTAGGAAGAGTAAGGCAAAATTTTCTTCTCTCTTGATGCTGCTATCAGAAGCTTCTGCTGGATCAACTAACATTGGCATTAATTCTACAAAACAAATACACC
>JANHZT010003459.1:7371-25002 GCA_032468215.1 Stegonotus admiraltiensis | reverse complement strand
TTCTGGCTGTACACCGCCCTGAGTCCTTCGGGAGGAGGGCGGTATATAAATTTAATAATAAATAAATAAATAATAAAATAAATAAAAATAATAAATGAGGGCTGAACAGATGGAGTTCAACTTCTGGTTTCCAATAAACTTTATCATGCGCAATGACACGGATGATGAAATTTAAAGTTTGTAATCTCAGGAGGAATGGATGAATTCAGCTACTAGATAAATTCAGATTTGTTGGCCAGACTCGGAACAATAGAAATGGCATCTTTGTGGAAATCAAAAATCAGCTTATAAATAGGCTGGCTTTAATTTAAGATATTTTTAAAACTGAAAATATTCAAGAATGGGAGTCCCAAACCCCCAAGCCGCAGACTGGTACCAGTCCGTAGTCTGTTAGGAACTGGGCTACACAGCTGGAGATGAGCGGTGGGTGAGGGACACTAGATGTGCAGGATCTAGGTTGCACATTCTTAGGTTTATTGGCCTCTACCTGGTTTTAAAGCCGCTACAACCTTAACCTTTCACCAGACACTAGGAATCTTACATCATTCCAAGCATTCATTAAACACCTCTAGTAGCCTAATAACCTCCAAAGAGGGGTGGGAGGATAGATAATTGGATGTGGAACAGATAACAGGTGGTCCTTCTGACGGTGCTGAACAAGTAGTAGCTATGACCGGTCCTTGTACTTAATAATGGTCTCTGAGTCCCCATGGTCATGCAATAGTATTTGCAGCCTTTCCACCAGCAAAGTCAATGGGGAAGCCAGCAGAAGGTCAAAAAAAGGCAATCACAAAATGTCCTCATTTAACAATCTGGTTATTTGCTTGATGATGGCAACTGGGATTGCTGGGAATTAGTGCTATTAAACAGCATGATCATGTGATGTCTCTGACTAGTTTGCTTAGTGACAACAATTCCAGTCCCAATTGTAAACTGAGGACTGCTATATTAAGAATTCAGTTTGGGGATTCAAAAAATAATACATTGTTTCTCAGAAGTCAATATAAATCTTAACAAAATAACACCATGCCAAGCAATTCATCTTTTCTGATAGAGTAGTATAGTTGATCACAGTACTGCCATGGATACAGTCAGTGGTGGGATTCAAGTAATTTAACAACCGGTTCTCTGCCCTAATGATTTCTTCCAACAACCAGTTTGCAAAACTGCTCAGAAAGTTAACAACCGGTTCTCCTGAAGTGGTGTGAACTAGCTGAATCCCACCACTGGATACAGTATACCTTAATATCAGTAATAAATTTTACCAAAGAATTTATTCCAATCAAATTCTACCAGAGAACACAAAAAGTAGGTTGGCCTACAGTTATTACTAGATAAACAAGGACCTGAATAAAACAATCACATTGAAAAACATTACCACTAATAGATCCTGTGCTGTTCAACATATTATGAATGACTTGATGATAATACCATTTTTATATATAATTCAAAATGATCAGATTTGCAGATGACAACAATAAAAGATATATATAGCAAGCAAAAAAAGGCACAAGATTCAGGAGAATTTTAACAGAACATTGAAAAAACAGCAAAATGAATTGCAGCAGAAAAATATACATTTAATGAGGAAAAATATCTAAGATGGAAAGGATCTGGATGTCTTGAAGAATCACAAGCTGAATATTAACAAATAATCTGATTCAGCTACAAAAAGGAAATTCTAGGCTTTAGCTATAGATGTATGCTGTCAAAGTAGTACAATGGTGTGGTTCTTCTCGATTTGGTACAGTATAACAATAACAGTTGCAAGGGACCCTGGAGGTCTTCTAGTCCAAACCCCTACTCAAGCAGGACAATTTCAATACAATTTCAAACAAATGGCTGTCCAATAGCTCCTTAAAAACCTCGAGTGCTGGAGCACTCACAACTTCGTTCCACTGATTAATTGTTCTGTCAGAACATTTCTCCTTAATTCTAGGCTGGTTCTGTCCTTGATTAGTTTCCATCCATTGTTTTTTGTCCTGCCTTCAATCTGGACACTAGATTGACCCCCATGCTTGTCCGTGATGATGGTCAGGCAGCACTTGTAATATTACAACCAATCTGCGTGTCAGATTTTAGGAAGGGCGCAGTGTGTTCAGAGACAAACAACCAAAATGGAAAAAGGTGTCCAGAAGGCTTATGAGGAATTGCTGGAAGTTGTAGGCTTTTTGCAGGAAGTTATTTAGACAAAGGCTGCTGGATGGTCACAGTCAAATATTTTATAATAGTAAGTTCCTGCATGATAGCTGAGAGTTGGACTAGATCAGGGATAGGCAACTGGCAACTTTACGATCTGTGGACTTCAACTCCCAAAATTCCTGAGACACCACTTCAGTCAAGGTAGCTTTTCATCTGACGAGAAAGCAGCAAATGATACAATTTCTTAAATTGGATTGGACAACAAATAATAAGAGTCATAAATTCTTCTCTTTATGATTCTGTAATCTCAGCAGTTGGCATCTGGTCTCTAAAGACCTTGATTTATGTCTTGACTACAATTTTCCTTCAGCTTTTGTGGCCAGATTTCTTGGCATTTGACCTTTAGCTGTTTACTGACTTTATCTGTGATCTTTTTTCCCCCTTATTAAAAAACTCTTGACAGTTGATCACTCTGGGCAAGGCAGCCAGTAGATGTTCCCTTAGCTTATCAAACATAACACAACTATACTGTTAAAAATAAAGTACAAGTCGTCCTCAACTACCACAGTGACTGTTCGAAGTTACAAAGGCACTGAAAAAAGGGACTCATGACCATTTTTCACACTTACGACCATTGCAGCATCCCCATGGTCATGTGATTTACCCTGGGACGTTTGACAAGCGGTTCTTATTTTTGACAGTTGCCGTGTCCCAGGATCATGTGATCTCCTTTTACAACCTTCTGACAAGCAAAGTCAATGGGTATGCCAGATTCACTTAACAACCGTGTTACTAATTTAACAACTGCAGTGATTCACTTAACAACTGTGGCAAGAAAAGTCGTAAAATGGGGCAAAACTCACTTAACAAATTTGTCAGCAACATAAATTTTGGATTCAATTGTGGTCATAAGTTGACCTGTAATATTTGAGGGACCAACTCTTCCCGGTCATATCTACCTGACCCATCAGAGTGGGAAGCAGGAATGCTGCGGGTCCCAACCCCAAGGAAGATAAACCTGGTGGGATCCAGAAGGGCCTTCTCCGTGGTGACTCCCTCTCTCTGGAACATCATTCCCCCAGAGATTAGAATGGCCCCCAGTCTAATACTCTTCTGGAAGGTGCTGAAAACCTGGTTCTGCAAGCAGGCCTGGGGAACTCAGAGTGGGATGGAGCCCATTAAATGGCTCGTGTGATGTGCTGTCGCCAGGGCAGGGGGTGATTTTATTATATTAATTTATTTGATTCTTTTTATTAGTTTTGTTTTAAATGAGGTTTTATATTCTGTAAGCTGCCTTGAGTCGCCATGGGCGAATAGGCGGCAATATAAATTAAATAAATAAAAATAAATATAGATGGTAAATAAGGAATTTTTTTTGCCAATTGCATTCAGGTTTGGGACAACTAATGGTGACTTGATCACAATGACTACTGTTCTGAAGGTAGATTTGCTGTACTTTGCATCCAATACTTCACAAAAAGTTGCTAGGAATCAAGCAGCATAACATTTTATGTTATTACTATTACTATTATTGTTTTGTTAAGGCATCAGGCTAGTAACCAGACCATGAGTTCTAATCCTCCTCAGGCATGAAAGACAGTTGGGTCATCTTGGGCCAATCATTCTCTTTCAGCACAACTCATTTCACAGGTTGTTGTTGTGGGGACAATAGGAAGCAGTATTAAATATGTTCACCATGAGTTATTTATAAAAATAATAAAGTTGGGATATAAATAATATAGAACTAGAGTATGCTCCAGGACATTAATATCTGAATTTGCTATAATTTGAAATGTTATATTAAATAAATGGATGATGGAGGATACATTATAGCATCTATTATACAGTTGAAGCAAGATGTGGCTTATGAATGCCATCATCTTACACTATAGTGTGGCTTTTAAACCCATCTTTACGTGGTCTAGCTTAAAGTTAAAAAGATTGTAATCAACACCAATGCACTGAAAATTGAGGATTTTATTGAAAAACTGACCAATAAAATGTCCTTGTGAAAGTGGTACACTGTAACAGCCTTTTTGTACATCTTAGTCCTCCTCTAATAAGGAGGAAGGATCCATGTTAAGTTATAATATAGTTGTCATATATTCAGTTTTAAAAGCAAACAGCATCTTTTGGTCTTTATTCTAAATGGTACAACCAAAAATCCTTTTAGTGAAGGTGAGTTTAGATTAGACAAAGAACATGAAATGTAACAACAAAAAAATGCCATTGTTACCACAATTATACACTGTCAAGGAAAAACTGCAGCATTATAGAAAGTTTGTTAATATTATTTAAATATAATTATTTTTTAATAAAGTCAACAAGTATGTAACTTTCAATATATTATGCTTCAGCTTAAGATGGGCTTTCCAGCATTGGATTATATCCACAGGTGCACTATTTGCTAGATATACATGAATTGCAATGACTGAAAAACCAACTGCTTGGAAAAAAAGTCTTATTCTTTTTTGTTATGAATTAAAGCAATTATTTGGAAGACCAATAAGACTGAGCTTGATTTAGGAAGCATTTGAGTTCTTTTCAATCTTTTCCTCAGCTAATGACTGACAGAACACTTTGCTAGTTTTTAAGAGATCAAACCTCAAGGAAATTTCAGATGTTTCTTCAAATGAGAATTTAACACAAAACTGTGTTGTGTCCAAATTATTCATAACAAGAGATGTACAGACCTTATTGATACAGGAACTGATTACTCTGGAAAATTTTTACAATGTTTTGTTTCAGAGTATGGTAGGCAGTTTTCCAAAATAAAATGTTCAACCCAAAAGCAGTTTGAGGTATTTTGGGAGGGTGATCTGATATTTAAACTGCAGTTTAGTTTGGAGAACTTATTTATGGGAATTACCGAAGTGCTTTTCCTGAAACAAAACATTCTGGACTTCTCTGGAATGGTCCATCCCCAGATCAACAAATTTTGCATATTCCTACTCAGGATACTAATATAATCTGTTTTCCAAGTAATATTCCTTTTCAATCAAGGCCTAAAAATATGCAAAGGGAATCATCGTTTAACTTGTCCAGTTGTGTTACACATTTATAATATATTTTGCATATTTTTATGTGAACTTTTTCCCCATAATACAATTATACATAATTCTTCAGAAATAGTCTTGACCTCAAAAATTTGTCATTCTGAGTGGTGGATGCAGCCAATGCAAAATATTTGGTACGAAATAATTAATTCTCTAAAGTACAACATTAGATGGTACAACCAAAAATTGAAACAGATCCTCCAAAGTGCTTTAACGGTCAAGCACTAATCTACTTGTTCATTAATGTGTTTGTTATTAACCTAATGCTCTCTTTACAGGAACACCTTTCCCATTTCTTTTAAAGTTGGTGTATATGTGCCTTACATGTGTAAATCAAATTCCCCAAATTTTTGAACCAGAAGTTCCATGAAAGCAAGAGAGCTGCATGCATAAGCACTTGGATGTAATCAGATCAATTGCAGTAGATGCTGATTGGGTGTTTTTTTTCCCTGAAAATCCATTTCTGGAACTAAATAAACTGTTGTATCTACCCATCTTTAAAAAGGATTGATACAACATAAACCACAATTGGAAAAATCTGCTGAAGCCACTAAGAAGCTGTTATCTCTTTTCTTCAGTGCAAACAAGCTAAAATTTGAGGTCTTTCTTCTGTCCTCAGAGGTTGACCAGCAACTACCAAAGAAAAGCTCTTTTCCCCATTCAGATCTTACTAGAATACAATTTATTAGACTGGACAAAAAAAATTCATTAAATCAGATCCCAGATTATGGTTAGATTAAACCTACTGAAATCAGTCTTTGTTGATTCCAATTGGTATTTTTGTATTTCCTATGGGATTAAATTTGAATCTGACCCAGTTTTTAACCAACATGGAAATAGTTATGTATTCTATGTGCTGGGCTGAGATACTTAAGCATTTTCTTTTAATATATACAACTTAATGAAAGGTAACTTTGGCATTATTAACCTGATAATTTCAGGTATAGGAGATGACCATTATCAAGTTCCTACCATTTGGAGAGAGATATAGCCATCCAATCAAATTCATACCGGTACTTTCCATCATTCCTGCGGCAAAAAAACCCAGTACTGTACATTTCTCTATACAGCATATTCTTTTTAGGAGATGCCCACAGGTCAGATAATACAAAGGACACAGTCCAATGACAAAAGAGGAGACTTCCGCTCAAGCAGCAGGACTCCGTTCTCCTCATCCTTGAATTAATTGTAGGGAATTTCTAACTTCCAGAGTCACACTGGAGGGCACAGAAATTGCAGACTATGTGAAAATCACATTTCTCTGCCAGAAGTTATTTTGTGGGCAAGGGGCACTAACTGGAGGCAATCTATAGTATCAACCACTTTTAGTTTTAGTGATGTCTCCTCTTTGAATCCATTGAAAGAGGAAATAACAGGGCATTTTTAATTGCATTTATAGGCGGCAGATTGAATCCCTCGCAACAAGTACTAGAAATAACATGCATTTCAAAACCAGCAAAGCCCTAACCAACTGTCTTCACATTCACAATTGCCAATCCTGGTTGGTATAAACTGCTTACAAGTTTGCAGCATTTCTGGAATTAGTCTCAATATTTATTCCCTGGTTTATAAGAAGCTGCTGCAGTTTTCTTGAGTTGCTTCTCTGCATGTGGCCCTAGTGCAAAGCTACAACTTTAATTAGTTCTGTACCATTTTTCTTGACAGGGCTGCTGTGGCATATGACCCTGTTTTACTGAGGACTATGCCTCAGAACGCCTCATTTCGCATTTTAAGATATTGCCAGCGCTGGGTGTTACCCGACATGTGGTTTTTCTACATGTTTGAAAATGACTTAAGAACTTTCCAGACCCACCCAAAAAATGGAAGAAAAAAAAAAGACTAGACCGCACAAAGAATATTCTTCTGAAAGTATTTACATTTCTGTACACATTACTGGAAGCCAAATCTCGCAATACAAATGAATGTAGGTATCAACAGTTTGAGACAGTAGAGCAAAAACACTAGGTTATATTCCTGTTTTGGTGGCTGGAATCATATAATAATCCTAACTTTGAGAAGTCAGTTTGAAGGGAAAAAAAGCCAAAAGTTACTCTTATTGAAGCTATTCATATTGGAAACACCCCATGGCATTTTTGAACGTTTTTCTTAGTTTACTGCAGCCCTTATTCATTCTACTAGATTTTTTTCCTTGGGAGAAAACAAAGCTTCACCTTTGAGACGGTAATCATCTAACTGCTATTATTCATTGTTCCCAAATACTGCAGAGCATAAATGCAAATTTAGTATACTTGTTTGAATCGCTTATGTACATTTGAACAGCCCAAATAAATGTCAAGGAAGAATCTCCAACAAATACTGCAAGAACATTTCCAGCCATCTTGAAAAGATCTTCATGAAAAGATTAGGAAACAATCTTCGGTGGAGAAATCAACAATTTGGGGAAAATACAGATAGCACCACAATGAGTTGCACTAAGGTGCTAGAGGAGGTACCTTATTCCCTGCAGAGTGAATGTTCCAGTACTGAAATGTATTGCAATAACTAAAAGCAACTGTATACAAAAGGTTAGCTTTTGGCTCGTTTATCTACAGAAAAGTAATTTCTTCCTCTAAATGCTCAGATGATGTTCAATTGGCTGAATGTAACAGGATTTATAACATATGAAAACAAACCTTGAAGGAAGGTTATCTTGATTCCAGATGGGAGTTTAAAAGGGTTTAATACCCTGGTAAGACATTTTAGTGTTTATGCAAATGGTCCAAGAGTGCTTTTTATTATCAAGAAAAAAAAATCTATAAACAAATGATCGTCTTTAGAAGATTTATGAATGTACCATGGGGGTGGGGGTAGAGGTGTATATGTATGTGCATGAGACTGAGGTGCCAGATTACCATGCTTGCAAGTCTAGATGTATAAATGAATGTGATACATCAGGAGACCTGCTATCCTTGAGACACCAGATGGATGCTTGCTATATATTACAATAGATAAAATTCACTCTGTGTTCCCTTTCTGAATTCATTTAAATAAGTTTTATCTTTTCAATTTTCCCAACTTTCAGACATCGGTCTTAAGCTATCCACATCCTTCGGTTGTCTTCTTGTCTTGAGGCATGCTGGTATTCTTTATTCGCTGCTAACTGTCCAGTTAAAAGTTTAGAGATCAGGAAAGCGGCTGGGATCCTCCTTGTAGTCGTCAGGAATTGTGAAAATTGATTCATCAAACTCATCATAGCGAAACTCCTGAAAAGTCACAGTGGCTGTGATTGTTGGAAACACGGGAATATCTGGGAAGAAAGGAACAGAACCATTAATGGGTCCAGGATGCAGGTATTCCTCTCTTTAACAAGACTCCTTCTGATCATTTCCATGACATTCTCCGTGCAGGTAGCTTGATGCAATTCCAAGGGCTTTTAGGTAAGAAGGGTATAAAAGATGGGTTTGGAGGAATATTGTGACGGCCCCATGGGACAACTCTGAGCCTATCGCGGGCCACATCTGGCCCATGGGCTCTGGACTATTATGTATTTTCCATTCAATACACTGTGCAATGACGTATTTTATTTTGTCTAATGCCCGATTGGAAACTATTGCAGTTCTTGCCCCTGACCCACACCCCAAGAGGCAATCAAATAATAACCCCTGGTTTCAGATGAAATCCATAGCTCACCTAACTTTACTGGAAAGCCTGGCGGAAGTTTCATCTGCACAAATTCCCGCAGTTTGTTAAAGTGCTTGAAGGGTGCAATTACTTCTAAAACATTCAACAACCTGAAAGAGAACACACGTATGACATCTATTAACAGCTTCGACAACTATCCATGTGATTTAAGCAATTGAGAAGGGATGATAATATTCTCACCCCATTATCAGACACACTACAACTAGCAGCAGATATATATATTTAAAAAATGTTAAGCAATGGTTACATTCACAAACAAATTACCAATTATTTATATAAATTACATATTCATAATGAATACTGTTCTTGCTTATTACAGAATGCATATGCGCGGTATAGCCGCTAATATGACTTTTTGTACTATGGATATAGAACTTGGGTATCTAATACGGAATTTGATTTGTTTTTATTTAAACAAGCATTTTTTTAAAAATGCAGATGTTGAAAGGATCAGAAACTAACATGTTTTCAGGCCTTCTTCAGCTCTTCTCACGGAGTGTCTGGATCCTGCAGACCATGGGACTACAGAGGAGATACCTCCTTTCAACTGGTTTATAATTATTACTGAGCTCCTGCTCGAGGAACAGGTGTTGCTGAGGAAACTATAGCCTTTGCACAACTCTATCTCATGTCCCAATTACAACCATTCCAGGCCCTGCTCACAGTAGTTTACGCTGTGGTTAACCTCACAAATGGACTACTGCAACTCATTCTATGTGTGGGTATCCGTGACATCTGGACCTTACAGGTGGTTCAGAATGCAGCAGCCCAATTAGGATGTCTCCTGATTTGTCCTTGTCACACCACTGTATTGTATTGGTTGCTAGTTATTTTACAAATGCAATTCAAAGAGTTGATAGTCATCTTTAAAGGCCTTATGGCTTAAGATCTGGATAACTGCTAGACTTCCCGTTCCCAATGACTTCTACTCATCTAATGGGAAGGGGAGTCCTTTGAATCCCAACTTGAAGGATTGTTGGCGTCAGGAACCCTAAGGGCACACCTTTTTTGTTGCTATCCTATCTTTCAACCAACTTCAAGTCAGCACCAGCTCTGCCAACATTTAGGAAAGCTGCTAAGATCTACTCTGGAAAGCCTTAGGAGATTCATGATATGATGGGCTTCCTATCTTTAGTACTCGTCTGCACATGAGTGGACATAAGGCATTTCCATCTAAATGAATGGCAGGCAAAACAAAGCAGCTGACATTAACGCTTCAATGGAAGAAACTAAGTCAAAATACCTGGGTTCTGCCAGCGGGATGAACTCTTTGCTTCAGAAATTGAAAGTCTAGAAAACTCTACAAAGTGACATCACTTTGCACAGGTCTAGACATTCTGGAAACCAGTAAGCAACATCAGACATTTCCTAAATGCTACATGGCTTTTAGAAATTGATTAATTTGTAAGAGGATGTGTGTGACTCATCAAGGGATAAACACAATCAGACAAAGTTGAAACTATGTGGAACTCATACATTGTGCAACAGAACAAACTGCAACCTTGTTGGTTGTATAAAAGTTTTTCTTACTTTATATACTAGAGTCTCTGGAATGTAAGCACAATATAATCAGCAATGTAACTTTAATGTATTACATCCTTTAACAATCTTTCCTGAAAGTAATTCAGACTTACGATTCAATTCCTAGAGGAAATTCTTGGCTCATGGCTATCGTAGCTTTAAAAGTTTTCTTGCTTTCTTTGCAGACAAGTTCTCTACCCAAATGAGGTGCTCTGTTTAAAAGACAATCAAAATGAAAATTTCTCCAAATACATAAAACGCACAAACAGCTCACCCTGAAAGAGATTTTTGTTGAGCAGGAAACAAGGATAATGGAAATTATTCAATGAGGCTTGGAAGGCTCTTTTGAGGGGGGAGGGAATATACTTTTCTTTTCATTGCTGTTCTTCTTCTCATGCATACGCGGGCATATTTAAATCTAAATGCTTTCACAATTCCTTATTTTCAGTAAGAAAGTAAAGGGTGCAATTCATTTCTTTTTTTTAAAAAAAAAATAAAGATTGGAGTAGCTTGTTATCTTAAAAATTTAACTCCAACTGGAAACCATTTCTTGATTATAGTCCAAGATGTGGATTTGTGCCACATCTAAAAATGTGGGTTTTTCTCTGTATAAAATCTAAATTCCAATTTATAGGGTTTTAAAAATTAGAATAGATGTTAGTATCATGGGTAGAATTTACCGTAACCCATAGATTCATTTTATGACTCAGATTGTGCCGACTGTACTCCTGATATTTATGATCCACTTAAGAGTTTTATAATGATTTTCAAGCTTTTAAAATGATATAATACATTCAGTATTACCATCAATTGATGATATACAGGGAAACTATCATCTCTATACTTGTAAATTCCTTGTTTATACATTTGAATTGTGCTCTTTAATTATTCTTTTGTTCCTTTTTGTAGATTTTAAATATGATTTTTAAAATTATTATTTCATTATTAAAATAATGAAATACAAAAGAAAAAAGGGCAGAACAGCAACTAAATATAAATAAAAGCCACTGTGGAAACTTTTTAGTGACATATATTCTATTTATTTCCTTTCTCTTTGTTAGAGAACAAAGAATTCTCTTCATTAGCAATTTAATATATATTTTTTTACTTTACACTACACATTAAGGCTTGTTGCTAGTTTCTGTTCAAATACTTTCATCTGTTGTTTTTTAAATGGTCTCATAACTTTTTTTCCTAGAAATCATAGTTTAAGATCTAAATTTGCCTTGTGCAAAGTTTCATATGTAAGGCAGCTGAAATCTGTTAGACTTCTGATTTCTTCAGTTATACTGAGGGAGCAGCAATGTTTGCTCCTTTAAAGAAAACCAACAGATATAAATAATTATAGTTTTATAATATTATAATATACATAATAATTAAAGTATTATGTAGAACCAACCAGTTATCTTTTTTAATCTCATGACTCAAAGTCTGGAACAATATGTATTTTTGGCTCTTACTTAATGTAAAGCAGCGCCAGCTTTACGAAGGCAAGAAGCACTAGTGAGAGAATATAGAAAAATTACTAACAGTTCACTCCTACCAGTGCATGCTGACCTTCCTCATTTATCAACTAGAAGACTCAAATCCAGGAAGCCCCCACTGGCACATGTGCAACATCTGCCCAACAACTTTAACATTGATTCCCAATGAAAAGCCAAATGGGTCACTGAACGCCCAGACATATAAATGATTTCACAAAAAAGGTGCCTTGAACTATCACGTCAGCAATGGATAGGATTCGCACCTCACACGGCATCTGCCAGGACTCTCTGTATAAATGGGGCATACTATCCTTTCCTCAGTGTGACGTCAAACTGTAGATCACATCGTGACTGGCTGTAAGCTGAGGGCATATACCGGTCCAGTATCTGATTTTTTTTAAATATAAATGATGCTGCGCTTCAATGGCTAGATAGCCAAAACATTTGTATTTGAACATACATCTTTTTAACATTTATATTTTATTGTATTTTACTAATATAGATGAAGTGTTAATATATATTGCTAGTTCATGTACGATATGGTACACGCTATATAAATAAATAACCATATGCATATAGCAGTAATACTCACTTCCCATTTTCTGCAGATATGTATTCCTCCCATGAAATTGTATTGGGTGGTGGTGGGGTAAGAGATTGTCTCCTGACAGGCTTTTTAAAGAAAAGACACAAGAATTTGTTTAATAGCTACCACTTTTCTAAACTACAAACACTTTTCTACCACAGATGACAAGACTCTTGTCAGTCTGAAATACAGGCCCAGTCTAAAGTTACACCACCACAAGCTCAACGAATAATTTCTGGTGGACCAAGGTGGCATACCTCTTAAAGTAGAAATTTAGATATAAGACTAGTTGTCAATACTGCATGAAATAACAGTCCAAAGACCAAGATGAGGAGAAAGACATGCTTCAAGAGGATTGCTTGACCATACTTTTGACTCTCAACGTTATTTTATTCAAAGACACTTCTTGTAGTCATTCATTATATTATAATGTTAATAATATACTTCTAAAAGAAAAACATTTTCTCAGAAAAAAATACAGGAGTGATTTTATTTTTTAACCTTGCAACTCTTTTTATTTCATGAGAGATTTTCTACTCCACATCACTGGAGGAAACTTAAGGAGCAGATAAGCCATTCTAAACTTGCACTAATAATTTCTGATGCTAACAGAAGGAGTAATTTTCCTCAATAGGATTTGGCATTCTTTTCCCAACAGAATATGACTATCAACTGGACAACCCACTATTTTGGTTTATTACAATTTGTTGTTCAGGTTTTAGAAACATCACTTATTATTTTATGTTACCAGCATTAAGCCTACTATTCAGTTGTTCTGTGAAAAGCAAGCTTTTAATTTTTTAACTGACCTTGAAAACTATAGTTTATAATAACAGGTACATGAATAGAATTAACATGGTGGAAAATGACAAAATGCTAACAAGTTACAGTGGAAATTAAAGATGCTAATAATGTTGTGTTAGGAAAGATTACACTACCTCCTGAGAGGTGTGGAAACAAGCAACACACCTGAGGTAATTATGTCAGACTATTTGGACAAAGCAAATTAAGGGAGAATCTGAGAGGCATAAAAAAAAAATCTATGGATAAGATTTAAAAATCTATACAACTAAAAAGGATGTCACTGTTCTATGTAAATTATATCAAATAAACCCTCCTTTACAAAAACACAAAAGAAAAGTTTCTCGGTTTCAGTGACAAATATGGAGAATAACAAAATGATCAGTTGCTAAGCTGGCATCAGATCCAAAGAGTCACGGGGTTAGATCTATTTCCCCTTGAGGGTCTCAAGACTTTTGCTTCCCAAAGTCTCTCAAATATCAACCCTGAAACTCAGGAAGCTTCAGAAACATGGTAGCACAAGAAAATGTCAGAATGCAAACTCATCTAGGTAGTCCTCATTTAGTTACTGCCTAGTTTAGTGACCTTCTGTAGTTAAGATAGGGATGAAAAAGTAACTTTATGACCAACTGTCACATTTATAACCTTTACAGGTATAAAGCAAAGGAAAGCTGAAGTAAGATCCTAAGCACTATAGCGGTTTCATTTAACAATTCCTTTGCTTAAGGACAGAGTTGTTGGTCCCGACTATGGATGCTAAACAAGAACTACCTATATACAAATGAAAGGAGATTCTTCCCAGATTCTGGGATTTAAGGCTGCTGTGATGGACTTTGTGTCCTCCAACGAATATTCAGAATAATATTTCAAAACTGACTTTAAAAAGCTGTATGCTAAGCATGCAGTTTAAGCAATCTTCAATGATACCTCGAAGTTTTGTTCCATCAAATTTCCACCTTTGCTCAAGCTTTCCATGATAGCTTTATTCCGAAGGATATCCTCCTCACTGAGATGTTCCCGTCTTTTTCGTGATTCTAAAACAAGCCCGTTAACCAGGTAGAAGTCTGCCAAAAAGTTTCCCACTCTTTCCTGGAAAACAAAAATGAAACAACCTAAGGACAGAAGCACACATAAGAGTATTTGCTAAGCAGACTAAAGCTGTGAAGCCTCCTATATATATTGCCTACCTATTCACTATATATATATATCCAGGGTGGGCAAGCTGTTGGTCCAGGGCTACATAACAGTTGCAAATTGTTTTGTTTTTTTCTTGAAGAACTTCCTCCAAATGTGCAAATGTGTTGCTGAAATCTGAAGCCATGAGTACTAAAGAAAGATTAGCATCTTGTCTGATCTGCATCATTGGTACAGCTGCTAAAGCCTTCATCTTTCTAAAACCGTGATGGCGAACCTATGGCACATGTGCTGGAAGTGGCACGCAGAGCCATCTCTCCAGGCACGCCAGCCATTGCCCATTGCTCTTCCGGGTTGTGGTGCGCACACGTGCGCTGGCCAGTTGGTCTTTGCGTGTGCGGGAGTGCCAGAAACTGGAAGAGCAGCTCCCTGGCATGCATGTGTGCGCCAGGAAGCTGAGCTTCCGATTTCCGGCACATGCATGCATGCCAGTCAGCTGGTCTTCATGTGTGCATGTGCACCAGAAACCGGAAGACCAGGTGACCTGCACACATGCACCCACCGGAAATCAGCAGCTCAGCTTCCCAGTGCACGCATGCGTACCAGGGATCTGCTCTTCCGGTTTCTGGTGCTCCCGTTTTGGCACTTGGTGCCGAAAAGGTTCGCCAACACTGTTCTAAAACATGGAGCTTTTTTTAATCCCAGCCATGAAAAGGCTGCCCACCCTGGTCTACTCCTCAAGTTATCTTCTTCCAACATCACTGGAGGCAGCCTTTCTTAACCTTTTAAGACCTTTCCAATTCTGAGATTAAACAAAGGAGCCATAATAATAGTCCAAGTGACTTCATTCTTCTTTGCCTTAGTGCTCCATTACTGACACAGCAATATAAAATAGACAGTGATTTTAGAATAACTAATAGGCTTACTGTTTTATCTTCTCGGAAAAGCCATCCTGTTTGGGCACGTGTGAAGGTGATTGATTTGGTTGATAATGTTGCTGAATAAATATCACTACTCATCAAAATATCAACTTCCTCCTCAGTTTCCATCTCTGATTCCTAACGAAGTATAAAATTGAATATTATTAAATGAAACAAAACATTTAAACATAAGCATTTTCTTTGTTAACCAAATTTGTTTTTAATAGTCTCCCAATAATTATTGTCTTAATGATGTAATTTATCCACTGTCAGGAGATATGGTCAATGCCTTCTACTGATATAATTCATTACATATTGATACAATCTCCAAGGACTCCTGAGTGATAATTAACCAACAAAAACCCAACAATAAAAATTAAAATATCCTTAATCAAAATTAAAAATAAGTTGAATGGGAAAAATTACAACTAACAAAACACGAATAGCAGCATCTCCACAGATTTTCAAACAAATTCTGAAAGAATTCAAGTTTTGCCAAGAAGGCTACAAATTAAAGTTGCTCCAACCAGGCTGCCACATTCTGAATGCAATTGCTGAAGATATCACCCTGCAGAGAACATTGCAAGTAGACTTAGAATTATGACTGCAATTTGAACAGAGATTGGTATCACTAAGTTATGTGTTTGTCTGGTGCGATATTATGTGACTGCATCACTTAGTGACAGTCATACCCAAAGATGCGCAGGTTGTTAATTGGAGGGAGTCTCAGGTAAGGAGTGCAGGGGTAGCAGAGACCTCACATAGACTGCCCACAAATTTGGGGATAGGGTCCTGCCGTGCAGCGTGAGCGCAGAGAGGCCAGGAAAGAGGGCACAGGGTGCATGTGTGAGAGCACAAGAAGACCAGGAAAGAAACAGCAGAGTATATCTGTGTGAGAATAGGGGGGCCTGGGAAAGAGGGTGTGGAGTATATGGGTGCAAGTGAGGGGAGAGGGGAGATGGGCATAATGTGTGCAAGCAAAGAAAAGCTTTGGGGGAGACTCACCCTAGCAACTTTTCCTGCTGGCTTTCTCATTATCTTTGTTTGAGGGAAGCCAGCAGGGAAAGTTGCAAATGGGGATCACATGACCACAGAATGCTGCAACCAGTCACAAGTGTCAGCTGATTGCCAAGTGCCTGAATTTTGTTCATGGGACTGCAGAAGCACTGCACAGCCAGAACTCTGAGGACTGGTTGCAAATCCCTTCATTCAGCATTCTTATCACTTCAAATGGTTGCAGCATTTGAACGAATGGTCGTAACTCAAAGACTACATGCACGGAAATGCAGC
This sequence comes from Stegonotus admiraltiensis, assembly GCA_032468215.1. Lineage (NCBI taxonomy): Eukaryota > Metazoa > Chordata > Lepidosauria > Squamata > Colubridae > Stegonotus > Stegonotus admiraltiensis. The sequence goes on along the minus strand of JANHZT010003459.1, from coordinate 8,426 downwards.
GATGAAGGCCTGAGTCACCATACACGATCCCATCGTGGGCCTCATGTGGTTCCTGTTGAACTATAAAGGCTTTATTTAAGTAAGAGTTCAAACTGGTATTCCTGTCAATTTTAGCAGCCTATCCGGAATGGGAGGAATTTAAAGGAACAAGTAACACCTTAAAATCAGTATTTATCGACTTTTTTCATCCATGACACCCTCCCAACCAACCGTGTATGATTCCTGTGCCTCCTGTAAAAGTAACCATTACTGCATATGGAAATGCGGTAGTAACCAGCATATTGTCTGGCATCAACAAGACACTATTTAAAGTATAATACACTTTGCTTTGCTGTGAAATACCTCTTGAAATACCCTAGGGCCCCCAGGACAATTTATGGCCCTGGATCGTGAACTGGTACCCTACAAAAAACAAGTATTAACGTTTTGCAAAAAATTCAGCCAATTCCAAAGGGAGCAAATACCGTTTCACAGGGCTATTACCTTGCGCCTTTTAAACCTAGGATTTTCAATTTGTTTTGTTGTGGCATGGCTTTTAAACCACCATGCTGAAATAATATACTCCGTCTGAATTGCACAACACCTGTAAAACACCTACCTCGTGATGTATTCGCTGGTAAACCTTTTGTTCGTTGTCTAAAACTACAAAGGATTCAGAGGGTGCAGCATCACCATTGAAAATGAAGCTCAAGTCCCCCCGTTGGCACTTCATGTCAGTAAAATCTATGAGGGTTGTGTCAAGCCTGCAGAAATATTCCAAAATGAGAACTGAGAGAGAGAAAGAGAGAGAAAGACCTTTATGCTGCTTATATAGACATTTTAATTAAACAGAATACATTGTTGGATTCTTGATGCTCTCTGAGGTTTTTTTTGTTTTTTTGTTTTGGATGTTTTATTATCCAGCTAGATAACACCACCAGAGAAAGGGAAGTTTGCTCTCTGTGTGTGTGTGTGTGTGTGTGTGTGCGCGCGCATGTACCGTATTTTTCAGAGTATATGATGCACCTTTTTTCCCTCTAAAAGGGGGTGAAAATTTACGTGTGTCTTATACACCG
>JANHZT010003457.1:86097-96522 GCA_032468215.1 Stegonotus admiraltiensis | reverse complement strand
TGCCTCCCAAGTCCCAGCTGATCAGGAGGAAATGGGGATTTTGCAGTAACCTTCCCCTGGAGTGGGATGGGAATGGAAATTTTACAGTATCCTTCCCCTGCCATGCCCACCAAGCCACACCCACCAAGCCACACCCACAGAACCGGTAGTAAAAATTTTTGAAACCCACCACTGCTTGGTATCCCTTTCCTTGTATTTGAGGCCGGTAAATGCCAGTAGAACTAGATCTTCTGCTGGTAGACACAGAACTTGTTCTCCACTGATATTTTTCTTGGTTTGAAGGTGCTCCAAAGAGATCGTTATTGTAACTCAGGATACATAACAACATTTTGAGCTCAAGCTATTTAAGTCATAATTAATGTTAAATATTTATTTGGGTTCAAACATCAAATGAATCATTGCTAATTGAAAGTGCAAGGGAAAACTTCAGGCTTCACCAGCATGTTAGAGTGAAGAGCTTTTGATTCAGAAATTCATAATTATTAACTATGATTTGCCAATGCATTCAACCATACTCACTATCTTCTGATGGACTGAGTTGTAAGAGCAGCTGTCTAATTATGGTTAGGTGTGTATAAAGGCAACTTTTACTCTATCTCTCCATGTACTGAATTGATTGGATGATACAACTCAGTGAATATGCTTAGCTTGCTCATTAGCTGGCACTTCATGAAATGTGAAGATTTCCCAGTCTGGCACCATATCCCAGTGGCATATCTTCTACTTTGCTTGGAGAAATTTCCATATTTAATCTTTAGTATGTTGACTTAAATGGTCAGGAAGCAGATGACTGAAACAAGTCTGCCTGAAAATGTGGAGAGCCTTTGTTTCTCAGATTGGACTAGAGGAGACAACTTGATGACTTTCAGATGACTGGAAGTATGATTTCCATAACTCCAAAACATATGTTCAGTGGTGAAGATGATAGATTATTTTAAAAGTTCAATTATTTGTAGGATCTCTGGATGCTTGGTCCTAGATCTGAAATATTAGAGAAGATGAAACAACATTTTATTCAGAATAAGATGGCTTCATATGTTACCCTACCAAACTCTACAATTAATAAAAATACTGCAACTTTTGGCCAAACTAAATAAGGATTCAATCTGCCTCCATTTGACTTCAAATGTTCTCACCTGGTAGAGAAAATCATGTACTTAGACTTGCAACTATGATATTTGAATTAAAATTCCATTTAAGATATGCACTGAGTGACCTTCAACAATTCTTTGTCTGTTGTCTTCTCCTCCAGGATTTCTTCAATGAAAATCCATAGTACTGTAATGACCTATCTTACAAAACCGAAGTATGGCTAAATAAGATAAACAGCAGTATTTCCTAAGAATTAGGAAGAGTATTAACTGTCAAAATATATTTATATCATAAACATATATTTATTTTAAATCTCTGTAGTGCTATATATATTTTAGGAGATTGGCTCATATTTTGGGGAAGGTTTTGAAAGAGAAGTAGGCACAATGTGTCAATAGACACCAATATAAAAGAAAGTACTTTCTTGCAACATCAGATTTCAATTTTTTAAAAAGATTTGCTCTAATTAAAAACCCAGGGGAAAAAGCTATCACAATGCATAGCACCAGCCTTCAGCATCGTCTTCCTTTAGAATTGTGCCTCTGAAAACCACACAGGTATTCTTGGAAAATATAAATGGCCAATGGAAGTCACATTCAGTGTTTTGCATGAAGTACATATACTAGCAATAAAAATTAGTTTTAGATACAGAATATTGAGAAGGAAAGAAAGGGGTTGGTAGAGGAATCTCACCACATTGTCTTCTGATGAATAAATGTTTTATAACCCACCATGCATGTCAAGGATCCTATTTTGGAAAATGTTGCAACTTGTCTTAAACAATTTAAAGTTGTTCACAAGCCTTAAAAAAAGTATTTTTCTCAGGTCAGAGGACATGATTCAGTAATCTGAGAATCTCTCATATATTATTAGTATGAGAGCGGAATGTATATGCAATAAATAATTCAGAGGAACAGCTCAAAGGCCTATTTGAGAAATTATTTGAGGGCCTAGGAAGACATTGCACTGAAAATGTGTAATAAGATTATCATTGGTTGGTTGGTTGTTTATCTTAATAGCCACACTTTATGGAGAAATTTATGTAACACCCTAGAGGTAGCGAGGTGACTAATTCCTCTCCCTACATTGTTTCCTCAGCAATAATCTTTCTCCATGTTTCTATTTATTGATGAAAGCACACATATGACAACTACTTCTTTTTGCCTCATGCTAAGACCAGCACCATCTTGCCGATCTTTAGAATTTTTCAGGCCACAAAAGTCCAAAAAAATCATCATCATCATAAAATTACAAAGTCATTTTGGCTTCAAAAGACCCCAGAATACACTTGATGCTTTGCCCATCTTCACATCAGACCTAAAGAAAACAGTAGGTTCCTGGGAGGTATATCATTGCATTGGGATTGCCAAAGTATAGTGGAAGCATTGGATTAATGTTTAGGGATTTGAGTTCATTGGCCCTACAACCATTTGGAGGCAATCTTGCAGCACCTGCTCCCTAGAGTGAGTTCTTCATCTACAAAATGAAATATTTTTAAAAATCTCATATGGCTGAAATACAATTAAGACTGTTATCCAGAAGCACTTTGCCTTCCTGCAACTTAAGGAACTTTGTCTGTCTGTCTTGTTCTGAACAATAAAGAACAGCTCTTGATTTTCTTCTGAGTTCCAGCTTTCAGATAGGTGGTTATATTTCTGTCAGCTGTTGCTCAATCCTATAGTTGAGCAGTTCCCACAGTCTCTCTGAAGTTCTCTGAGCATGAGCAGATCTATGTTTACTTCAGTATGAAAAGCAAATTGGACTCTCTATTGATCCCTGCTAAGTGGTCCAAGGGGTGGTTAGGATCTTGTACCTGATCCCAGCTTTCTCCTTCCACGATGCAAAGTTTGTGCCAAGGGGAGTTGTCTGTCACAATTGCAGCAGGGAGAACAGGCATGTAGGCATGATGCAATGGTTGGCAAGCTGTGGCCTGTGCTATGAAAGTACATTTACTTCCTGTGCAGGTTTGAACCAGTGGTGGTATTCACTTACCTTCACTACCGGTTGGCAAATGTGAGCGTGCGTGCGCGAGCACTTTGCTTGCGCGTGACACCTCTATGCATGCACAGGACTTTCTGCGCACACGCAATGTCAAAAACAGGATGTGATGATGTCCAGGCAGGTGGGCAGAGCCTCCTGCAGCAGATAGAATCGGCTGAATACCACCACTGGTCTGAACCCATATTCCATATTTAGTGGACAGGCTTTTATTCAGCTCCACGTTGCTACCCTATGCATCTCAGCACCTTTCTTGAAACAATGGCCCAGAGTTTGTCAAAGTTTTTGAGGCAGGTTCTATCCAAAAGAAAATAGAATGGAACTATTACTTCCCAGGGCTTGGAATAACAGAACTGAAATGGACCTTGGAGGTCTTCTATTTTAACCTCCTGCTCAAGCAGGAGACCCTATACCAGTGACGGCTAACTGTTTTGCCATCGCATGCCAGGAGGGGGGGGCAGGGGAGGTTCACGTGCACACATGCCCACACCCATAATTCTATGTGCCCTGCCCTGTGCATGCGCATGCAACCCCCTCCCCCCCACTCCTGGCACGTGATGGCCTGGTAGGCCTGTTTTTCTTTCTCACCTCTCTAGGAGTCTCTGGAGGCTGGGGACAGCAAAAAACGCCACTTCCTGTCCCACTGGGAGTTGGGAAATGGGCCATTTTAGGCCTCCGGAGGGCCTCCAAGGGAGTGGGAAAGGCTGTTTTCACCTTTCCCAGATGCATAGAAAGGATCTGGAGCCAGGTGAGAAAGAAAAATGGGCCTTCCCCACTCTCCCCCCAGGCCCTCCGGAGGCAGGAAACAACCTGTTTCCCTACTTCTGGTGGGCCCAGAAGGGCCGAAAATCAGCTGGCTGGCATGGGCATGTGCACCAGAGCTGAGCTGGCGTGCCCACTGATATGGCTACATGTGCCACCTGTGGCACACGTGCCATAGGTTTGCCATCACGGCCCTATACCATTCCAAGCAAGTGGCTGTCCGGTCTCTTCTTAAAAGCCTCCTGTGATGGAGCACCCACGATTTCTGAAGGGAAGCTGTTCCACTAATTAGTTGTTCCACTATGCTTCTATTGATATATTCAGATGACATTGAAAAGTTGTAGAAAGAACCTAATAAAAGACATTTGTAGTCTGGTGAAAAAGCCATTCTAACCACTAAGCAGCTTCTAAGGTGATCTCAAGAACACCTGTTGGGTTTCCTTTGAAGCTAGCTGGTGGGTTATTATTAATAGGAAAGACTAAGGATTTGAATACTCTTCTATAATAAATGTTCCACTCACCTGTTTCCAGATTATGTTATATTTAGTCCTATGTTCCACTGCAGGATTCTGTAGGCCAACAACACACCCAGGTCTAATGGAAAGTTCACTCCTGGGCCTCTGAAAGGAAATTTAGAGGTAACTACCTCTTTTTCCTAAGTCTGAATAACAAGCCATAGGGTGAGTTGATGCAGAAACCTTCCTACTATCCCAAACTATTACCTAAGGCAATTTTTTTTTACTATCTTTGCATCTCAAAAGTAAGAGATTCATAGAATCTTAGAATCTACAAATTCAGGAAGGATAGCTCATTATCATTTCGTTGGTAATTGATTCCACTTTTGAACCACTTACACTTTTAGGATTGTTTTCAGGGGTGCAATCCAAATTTTTTCCCTACTGGTTCAATGGGTGTGGCAGGGAAAGGATATTGCAAAATCTCCATTCCCACCCTACTCCAGCGGAAGGCTACTGCAAAATCTCCATTCCCTCCCCTCCTGGGGGAAGGATATTACAAATTCTCCATTCCCACCACATTCTGGGGCCAGCCAGTGGTGGTATTTGCCAGTTCTCCAAACGACTCAAAATTTCCACTACCAGTTCTCCAGAACCTGTTAGAACCTGTTGGATTTCACCCCTGGTTGTTTTCCTTTTATAATTGTCTTCCTATAATTTAAATCCATTATTTCATGTCCTACATTGCTGGAATTAGAGAGATCAGGTCTTCTGCATGTTCTTCTGAGAGACTTGAAATGTATTGCTGTTCTTTCTCCTTTGTCATCTGGTCTCAAAGCTAAACAATCATCAGTATTCTCAGTTTCCAATCCCTGATCTTCTTAATTGCTGACCATTCCATTTTCCCTGAATCTTTAAAGACAGTCCTTAAAACAGAACTTAGTATTTTGGAATGGGGTCAGGCTGATGAAGAACATTTATTGAAACTATTACTTCCTGTGATTTGAAAGCTCCACTTTTTCTTTCCTTTCATTTCTCTTTGTAGGATAAATTCTCCTCAGCAGGATAGTTACATGCTCAGATTCTTTGGGGAAAGGGAACAACGAAATAGAGCTGCCTTCCCTACTCTCTTGACCTTAGCTTGACTTAGATTTCAGCTCAACAATCCCTCAACTATCACAGTCTCTTCCTCATATGAAGTTCAACATCTGAAGGGGCCACCGGGTTGGAGCTGGCTGAACGTTTGACATTGGATTGAATTATGTGGCCTTGGGACAAAGCATGAAAGAAGCATATTAAATGAAAATAATTTTGAAGGTAGGGCTGGACATTGCACTCTCTAGATTAGGCCAGAGGTTTCCTGTGATTAGCCTACAAGCAAATGTAAAAGGGCTTCCCCTACCATTAGGGAGCAAAATGGCCACCCCAGGAAGTTGATGTTATGTCTTATGGCAACTTCTTTACCATCATGTGTTTATTTTTAGAGTGCTGGGTAGTTGTATGTAGGGTTGCATCATCTCATTATGACCTTGCTCAGCTAACACATTACATGTGGGGGATGTCACCATCTGCTCTCATACCTCGGGACGTAGGTGTCCTGAATGGCCCTTGATAGGCATACCATGTATTGACTGTCCAGCAAGAGTTTGGACCTAATTTAGGACTTCTAAAATGTGGCACCTACTGATTTCCCAAAAGGCATACAAACATCTGATGGAGGAACAATCGACAAGGTAAAATAGCAACACCCACAATTGATTGAAAGGCATTACATAAAGATGACAGTAGGGCCCTGAATGACAGAACAGAAATTACAACAGTAGGTAAATGGTTTTCTCTGAAGCAAGATTATATATGTGCTTGGGAAACTCACCTCTTCAGCCTCCACTTGTGATTACATGACAAATATTTTGTATTATTGCAAGGCAGAAGCATAAGAAATCAGAGTCATTCATCTGTTTTGGAAGGGATATAGAATGGGCATAATTCCAGAATAATCTATTAAGTTGCCTAACTAAAGGAATTGATGGAAGGAACCTTGGCGAGGTTAGACATGGAAATCCCAGCCTCACCAGGGAAATCAAATCCAGATGGTTCCTTACACCTTTCCCAAGAAATCCTGACATTTTAAGTTTGTTGATCAACCCTCATGGTCCCTCCCTCTCCTGTGCTCCAGCAACAACCAGCTTTAAACATATTTCCACACAGCTGGAGGGAAACCCCAGCTGCAATCATGAAAAATAACAAATAATAAAAGAGGCTGTGAGCAGCAGTGAGGCTGGCAGGAAACATTCCCAGTAGCACCTGCTTCCTGAGTGCGACATTTATTTGATCCCCTGGTACCATCTGGGCCATGCCCCACTCTTTTGTTTTTGTTAAGAGTTTAGAAAAACAATTCAGCTTTGACTAATTGCTCTTTAAGGTTTAGGGACTCACCCTTTTTCCTCCCCTCCAATTTCCTCTCCCGCTCTTCCACTCAATTACCCCCCTGCAATGCTTCCCTCCACCCTCTTCTCCTTCCCATCTCTGTCCAAACCACCTATTATGAAGGAACAGTTTTATGTATCTATATCCAATGAAGCCCTCACAATGGAACAGTTTGCTTTTACTGCATTGAACCTTCCGGCATTATTTTGTCTAAGGGAACTCCTGGCGTGATGGAGTGAGAATTTGCCTCTTCTTTTCTCATAATCTCTTCAGATTAAGATTTGGGCTGGCTGTGACTTAGAATCAGTTGTAATGCAGCCTTTTCTTAATGGTGGAGTGATTTTCATCCCAACACGTACATAAAGTATGTGTTATAATTAAAAATGCATGAAATGTTTCCATCAGGAAGAGGTGGAAACAAGAGCAGGATCTTAAATACTCATCAACATTAGGTCATACATTTTCAGTTTTGTGTGTATATTTTCCATCTGCTTTGCTTTTGTTTCAGAAGCCCATTGAGATTGGAATTCTACTAGAGCAGGCATGTCAAACTCAATTTCATTGAGGGCCACATCAGGGTTATGTTTGACCTCGGGGGGCCAGAGTGGGCATGGCTGGGGTGGATTTGGCCAACTTGATATCACTCGTGTTAGGGGCACCTGTGCTGGCCTGACCACTCTGCCAGAGAAAACAGGCTCCTGAGCTCCATTTTGGGCTGTGACAGCCTCCTGCAACCCTCTGCCAGTGAAAATGGAGCTTGGGAGGGTTGCATGCGGCCCTCCCAAGCTCTGTTTTTTCAGGGAGAGGCACCATAGGCTGGTTCATTGTTTCCAGGGTGGTCCCACAGGCCAGATCTAAGCACCCCGCGGGCTGGATCCAGGCCTTGAGTTTGACCCCCCTTGAGTTTGACACTAATGACACTTTACCAAGACTCCCCACTCTCCTTAAAACCCTTTGAAATCCACCAACAACAGCCTGAGTTTTTTTTCAGGCCTGAAACCTAGGAAAAATGTTGAGATTGCCAAGGGTTAGTCAGTGTTCCCTCTGACAGGACCTATCTGAAATTACAAAAAGTATTATTCAGATACTATCCTATCCCCTGAGTTGCCATAACTCCCAGAAAAACACACATCTTCTTTCTCACCTTCTGTTCTATGGGTGTGTGTGTGGAATATAATAAATTACTCCCACTGCCCAATACACAGTCATGTTGCTATGGTGGGAATCTGTGAAGATAGTGGCAGGCACGCAGACTGATTAGTTGACACATAATTCTTCCAAAAGCAACTTAGTTACATTGATTGTACCAGGTACCTACCGTACATGCAGACAGGCCCTATGTATTTTACTTTAAGATGTAGGCAGGTCATTTGATTGCTTGTAAACCCCAATAATTCTTGCAGGGTGCAAAGTGAGGAGTGGTGAAATTAATAGGCATCCCTTTCTCTGGCAAGGGATTAATGGATTGCAAAATGTCAGTCTGCGTGGTTTTCCCCCTCACTCCTACTCAAGTGATTGCCTTGAAACAAAAAGACTCTCTTGAGATGCTCAGGGCTGCAAAGAGACAAGTGTTGTCATCAAAGATAGAATGGATTGTCCATAAGCACCAGCATTGCAAAAGGAAAGGCCAGATTTGGTCCCTTTTCAGATAAACCAGTACAGTGTAAGAAAATAATGTTCTTAAAAAACAACAACAATGATACCTGATCAGAAAGGTCTGAATCAAATTTGGATTGGTAGAAAATCCTGGTGTGAAGCTATCTAGCATTGGGTATGAATGGCATAGAAATGCTGCATATATATGAATGCTGCTCCCAGAAAGTGATCCTCAGGGATTTCTGTTCAACCTAAGTGGGGTTGATGTTTTGAAATCCTGCAGGTCTCTCTGTCATCTTCAATGCTTTTTAATATTCTCATAAATTAACTGAGGTCAACCCAGGATGCTATCAAATATACAGTCAATCTCTATTTTCTGTCCAATCTAGGGAAGGAACCAGAAGTGCTCAGTCAGGTTTGACCATGGTAATGGACCAGATGAAGGTCTATACACTGAAATCAAATTCACCACCACCACCAAGAGAAAGAGGATGGTTCAGCTTTCAACATATACTGGAAACAGCTACATTCTCTATAAAGCATCATGTCTGCAAGATCTATAAGTACTTTTAGAACTTTGTCTTTAAAGTCATCTCGTGGCACAGACATTTACCAGTTAATGCATCAGGCATAACTTCACTTCTACAAAGTAAAGGTCTAAGATAATTTCTTATTTCCTGTAATATATTGAGCCTATTACATAAATGGACTATTACTGCTGTTGCTGCCCTTATAGATGATCTAGAAAATTTAGGTGATGCAAACTACTGTATGCTCATTAGAATAATGGCTGCGACTGGGACTTCTGATGACATTATTGCATGGTTCAATTATCAGTGATGCTCAGATCATTTGCAGGACAAGTTTGAAGCACTCATACCTATTAAGACCTTCAGCATGTAGGACCACAGTATCTGAAGAAGTGTTTCCCCATCCTATTTAAGCCTTGAGACTATTGTTAGATGCCAGAGCCCATCATGTGACTTAGATCAATGGTTATCAGAGACTTCATCTTCCAGTAGAACCGTATCCCCCAGGTATAACATTTTGTGCCAAGAGAGGTTTATCTAAAAACTTATTTTGCTGCATTTTGCATGCATGGCAAAAAATCCCTTTTATTTCTTTCCTCTGGTCTTTTAATCTGTATAAAATAGCATTTCTCTAATGCTTTCATTTTTATATATTATATTATTTGCAATCCTATCATCTTGCCTCTACTGCTTTTAACTCAGTGTTGGATTTATTATTCTATTTTTTATTTCTTTTTATTTGGTTTGGGGCTTTATTTATGTTTCTAAGGAGCATTAGCTTGACTGCTAATGTCTACTGGGTAACTAAAAATATTTCAAAATTGAGTAAATGAAACATAGGTGGAGATTGTATCTGGTCAACTTCAGGGCAATATCATTTCTCCCTTTCAAAACACCTGTGACCAGGGATATTTTAAAATATCAATTAATTAATGTATGCGGAATTCAAAAAGGCGTGTTCCGTGAAATATAATTTTTTAGCATGTTTATCATATTTCTTCCTCCCCTGAGCCCTTTGTTCCCAGTGAAGATCACAAAAAGATCTAAATGTCTAATTCCAGAAGCTTTGAACAACCCCAAAGCTCAAAGCCTTCTTCAAAAAGTGAGGTAGAATTTCAAATATAGTTTTTCTTGTTCTCTCTTAAAAAGGGATGAAACTTCCCTTACGTGCCTTATTGAGGATCATGAAGGCATTTTGGTGAGCAAATGAAAAGAAGCAATCATTTTATTAAAATGACATTTTTGTATGATTTTAACTAATAATATGGGGGCATATTTTTCACAATTCAGCATGTTTGAATATGTTTTTATTATTGAATTCTATTACAAAGGTTACAATGAGCTTCACAATAATCTGTGAAATAGGCCATACTAAGACATCCATTGGAAATATTACTGTCTGACTTCAAGCAGCAAAACATCTTGGCAGCTTTTCCTACTGTTTGTCTGCCTGCCTGCCTCTCTCTCTCTCTCTCTCTCTCTCTCTCTCTCTCTCTCTCTCTTTCTCTTTGTCTGTCTCTTTGTCTTTCTCTTTCTCTTTCTCTATCTCACTCTCACTCTCCCAA
>JANHZT010003457.1:61391-72988 GCA_032468215.1 Stegonotus admiraltiensis | reverse complement strand
GAGTCCTTCAGGAGGAGGGCGGTATATAAATTTAATAATAAATAAATAAATAAATAAATAAATAAATAAATAAATAATGATTTGGTTGGTAAATAACTTTTACCAACCAACTTTTACCATTTCATCTCTTACAAACCTGTCCAGTAATTAGGATCTGTGGAAGAAGCCTTTCTAAAGATGCTTCCCTGGTTAGAAACCTATTTATCTGTCACACAGGGAAAGATCTCCCCCATCACATTTAAAAAAGTAATCATCTCTTTTGCCATTAACCATTTTAATTTATGATGTACATTTTTTATTCTGCTGTTTAGTTTACTTGCATCAGTTAAATAAAAAAATTGAATATGAATAGAATAAATGAATAAAATTAAGCATGCAAAACAGGATTAAACAGAGGGTCTATCTAATCCAGAATCCTGTTTAAAGAGTGGCAAGTTAGATGCCCACTCTTTAAGTAGACTCTCTCTACTTTAGGATATGAAGCATCCATTTAGCTGCCATAGTTGGTAGCTAATCATCACCATCCCATCCACATCAATGTATGATTTTACTACGTATGGCCACTAGCTTAGAGTACATCTTAAAAGAATGTCTAAATTAGTGGCTAGTTGGTTGTTTGATGGCACTGCATCTGATTATACTCTGCAGACAATAATATTTCAGGGGTCAATTTTGTCAATTCCCAGCTGCAATTGATGATTTCATTGGCCTGAAGGCTTGAGGGACACATTGATTATGAACTCAACATAAAAAAGTAGTCAGAAAGGAGGCATTTTTAAAGCTTGTCTAACTAAAGTTTACTTCTGTAGGTTGAACATCTAGAAATTCAAATCTTCCAGTTGTACAGTCCTCACTTAACAATGGTAATTGGGACCAGCAACTCCATTGCTAAGCAACATGATTGTAAAGCACAAAGTCATGTAACCATACTGACAAGATATCAGGTGTGATATCTTGGGATTGCCGTTTACCACCTCCTGCCAGCTTCCCCATTAACTTTGCTTATCAGAAGCCGGCAGTGAAGACAGCAACGAGGGACATTGTGACTGTCACGATGGCAAACTGATTGCCAAGTGCCTGGGTCATGATCATGTCACTGCAGGGATGCTGTGATGACTGCAGCTATACGAACCAGTCATAAGTCTCCTCATCTAGCCTTATGCTGTGGTGGTGCAGTGGTTAGAGTGCAGTACTGCAGGCTACTTCTGCTGACTGCCGGCTGCCTGCAATTTGGCAGATCAAATCTCACCAGGCTCAAGGTTGACTCAGCCTTCCATCCTTCTGAGGTGGGTAAAATGAGGACCCAGATTGTTGGGGGCAATATGCTGACTCTGTAAACCACTGAGAGAGGGCTGTAAAAGCACTGTGAAGTAGTATATAAGTCTAAGTGCTATTGCTATTATTGTAGCTTTGAACAGTGAGTAAACTAGTAATAATTAAATGAGGACTACCTGTACAATTTCTAGAATTCCTACCAGGACATGAATTGAAAGCCAAAATTTACTGCTATGCTCTGATTTATTCAGCCAAAGTTTACTGAACAAATCAAAGGATTTATACTATATGCTAAACCACAAATCAAAAGGATAGTTCTCTAAAATACATAAGTTAAAATGTTAATTGTCCTGTCTCGTTAACAATGCCATGGAGATGCATTTTTTGCATACTGTTTTTAAAGGATATATGCTTATAACATTGCTTTGATTTCACCCTGAGCCCACCAGGGAAGCAACTAAAATTTGTATTTAGCTGTATTGATGTTAAAATAGTGTTTCCTTTGATCTTCGATCACAGTTCTTGCTCCCTGAATTGATGATACTGGTGATGACACAGTCAAAAGCTGGGATGTGCCAAATTCCCACAGGCTGTTCTATGTATATAGGTTGGGGCAAATATAACCTGCCTCCCCTCCGGTCACTACCCTCCTGCTCTCCATGGCAATTTGGGCTGCTGGAGAAAGTGGACATCTGTCTCCCATGTGTATATTTGCCTCTTGAAATGTCTGATGGGGCCTTATGTAGATCCTTTATATACATGAGCTTAGAGTTCTTCCGGAAATGGGCTTAGAGTTCTTTAGGAAATCCCTCTATATAAACATGTGCTTAGTGAAAGACTGGCTAGACCGATACTTAAAAATAAAAGAGATAACAGCCTCTTCAGACAGCAGTAGTCCTGTGTGATGCAGAAGGAGGATGTTACCTGGGAAAGAGAGCTGGGTTTCTGCCAGCCATGTGATTCTCATATGACTGTGTTATGGTTCTGCTGTTTTTACTGATGGTGGTTTCCACATGACAGCATTTTCTACTGTTTTTATTACTTGGAATGGGTAGAACCAGGAATGGCTTCCTCCCATTTCAGTTCATGTCCAAATGCCAGAGTGGATGGGGAGGGGAAGGTGGGACAGGTTGAAGGAAGGAGCGTTGGACTTCATTTTGCACTCACCCTCTGTGTGTGTGTGTAAAATACAGTTGTGCTTAATAACAGACCTTAAAATGGTATCAGCTACATTAATGACATTTCTCCTCTTCTCAAATAGGAAATAACTGTAAAGAAAGCAGGGAATTCTCTAAAACTAGAACTTGCCTTTGCTCCATAGCACTTAGCAATATCACTTAGACTTATATACCTCTTCACAGTGCTTTACAACCCTCTCTAAGCAGTTTACAGAGTCAGCATATTGCCCCCCCCCCAACAATCTGAGTCCTCATTTTACCAACCTCGGAAGGATGGGAGGCTTAGTCAACCTTGAATAATTGTTGTGCTAATATATATTCTGTTTAGCTGACAGTTCAATTCAATAACATTGATAGGATTAACTCTAAGAATGAGATGGGTGGTATCTAAATTTGACAAATAAAAGGAATTAATTAATTAATTAATTAATTAATTAATTAATGCATTGTTCTTTAATGGGTCTACCAATCTTAGAATCACAGCCAATGAGGGATCCTAGGAAGCTCCCTTATATTGAGTCAGGCCATTGATCCATCTATTTCTGTTTACCTTGGCAGGTGGTTGATCTCCAAGATCTCAGGCAGAGATCTCGGTCCTCAAGGGAGACGGCAGAGATGACACCTGAAAAGCTGATGAGCTACCCTCAAGATACAGCTCTTTTCTATTCAATAGGATGATGTCGAGAGCCAAGGACCTCCTGTTAGACCTTCATTCTAGTCTCACTTTTTATTCTCAAACAAAGATAGATTCTATGTGAGTAGCTATGCATGTCTCTTCCCCAAATGATAATGGCAAGAGGTTCTATGCTTTTTTATGCACCAAATGTGAGTCTCCCAAAGAATTCTTCAGGGCCTCAACAAAAATTACGCAGCCAAGGAACACAAGTGTCATTCTGTTTAAACCTCCTCCTTAACAGCCTGAAGTCTAGCATTCATGCTCCATATATCTTCTTTCCCATTTAAAATAATTTTACATTGCCATTTAAAAATAAGACAGCTAACATTTGAACAGAGGAATAAAAAAGAATAAGGAAGTAATGAAAATGATCAAAGGCAAAAAGGAAAGGGGGGAAAAGAAGAAAAAGATTGGCAAATGATCCATGTAAACGGGAACTGCTATAGGCTGTTCATGAAAGATCCCACTGAAGCATCCTGCAGGGCACTCATTTGAGAGGAAGCCTTTGGAGGACACAACTCTTGTATTGTTTATATGTATCAGTTGTAAGCTCACAGCCGGACACATGACTACAGTTGGAGTGATGGATGGATGGAGCTCAAAATGACTTGCCCTGTCTCTCTCTCTCCACTCTCACAGTGGTTTCCGTAAGTTAATGAAAATTGCACAACACAGCTGCCAACTGCCATGCCGGATATATTTTGCAACCAATGCTGCCATACAACATCAGCAGGATGATGTACCCAGATATTTTGGAGGAAATCATGAGGAAGTCCAGGAGAAAACTTTTAAAACATGAACATGTTTTTGAAGCCAGTGTACTAGAAATCTGAGAAGTTGTTGGGTGTTCTGCTGGAGGAGGGCCATCCTAGAGGTACACAATCATATTTCACTGCTGATCAGCTTTACAGGTGAGGAAGAAATGAGTTCCAGTAAAATTGGAAAAGAGCAGGAGGACACTTTGTGAGAAATACAGCTAGCTGGTGAAACAGTCAGGAATGGTTTGATTTTTCTACTCATTTCTATGACTTTCCAAAAAGAAGCCTAGAAACTCTTCATTGTTGGAGAAGAGCCTAGAAGAGTCTAGGGTGTCAAAAAAATCAGGAATCTGGTAGCAGAAATACATAACAGTCGGAAAAGGTGCTAGCAGATTCCTTGCTAAAAGTTCTGCATTGTACCCTAGTGGAGCGACCATTTCCATCTTTGCTTTTCTACTCCCCCTGTGGACATTCTTGGTAGGCACTATGATTCCTTTTGCCCATCCTCTTCTACCAGCGCCTGCAGGTAATAATCCTGAAGCAATTAGAACCTTTGAGTGTTATTGAGTAACAACACTGTTTATTGCATGTCTCTGTCATATAAGCTAAAGGGTTTCCCTCCCCCTTTTTAAGGGAAGCAGGTAACGCCAAGCATGCTTTAGGACAAAATTACATTTTTGAATTTATTTTTTCAGTGGATACATTTTTATGTGCTTGACTTTGATTTTACAAATATTGCATTATAAAGAGAGCTGAACAGAATAGGATGGGATGGGATACTTTATTAATCAAATGTGATTAGGCGCACAAAGAATTTGTCTCCGATGCACAAGCTCTCGGTGTACATGCAAAACAACAAAGTATTAATAATCATAATAACAAATGATAATAATCATAATAATGATACCAGTAGAGAAGGTAGTGGAGCAGATGAGAAGGATCAAGAAGTTGATAAAGAAGATGTGAAGGATAAAGGTGAAGATGCAATTACTATATTGTATACAGAGTAGCCATCCCAGTTGTACTCTATTATAACATTTAGGGCAAGTGAAAAAGCTTATTCCCTTTGTATGGGTGAGGACAAAATTGGGTACATGGTGTCATTCCTAATATCATGGATGTTGTCCAAAACGATCCTGTAGCAAGTAGGTACATTCAAATGGAAGCACACCAGGGGTGAAATCCAGCAGGTTCTGACAGGTTCTGGAGAACCGGCAGTGGAAATTTTGAGTAGTTTGGAGAACCGGCAAATACCGCCTCTGGCTGGCCCCAGAGTGGGGTGGGGATGGAGATTTTGCAATATCCTTTCCCCAGGAGTGGAGAGGGAATGGGGATTTTGCAATATCCTTCCCCTGCCATGCCCACCAAGCCATGCCCACCAAGCCATACCCACCAAGCCACACCCACAGAACCCGTAGTAAAAAAAATTGGATTTCACCACTGAAGCACATTTAGGGTTTACCTCTGAAGAAAGGCTTCCAGGAGAAATACTTCCTTTAAGAGCATCTAGAAACATTGGTTTGTCCATGATTATCCTGGAAACAGAAATAGTATTGTGCTCACAAATGGATGGGCTCTGGCTTCTCCAAGAAAATACAGGATCTCAGCCCCTCAAAGAAGTTTGCTGGTTGTCCGTGCATGTTAACTTTAGAGTAATTACCTCTATTGCAGATTTTATTCCCAAGAAATTGTGATGCTTTATATTTTTAGTTTAACATGGACACACTTGTCCTGCTAGCAACCCAAATAGTTACATTATACTGTGCAATGACTGCAGATCAGTGCTGTGGTATCACATCCTCATTTTTAACCCCCAGGAATTAATGGTGCTACCAAAATATGTATTTGGATCTTTTAAACAGCCTTCTTGTTGTCAGCTCTTCTATGCCCTCAGCATTTTTAGGGTGGTGCCTTGTCCTGACTTTTGGACTAGCTCAGAAGCCAATGGTTCTATCCAGCTATTCAGGCTCTCCTGAGGTAAAATGGGTCACCAGCCCTCCTGTCCAGGGTCACTCACACATTTGAGTTTTCCATTGTTTTTTCCAATTCAGATGGAATTGCTTATGTGAACAAGGGGGACAGAAATTCAATTTGGAAGAGGCAGCATGATGATAGTATGAGCACGTTATTAATTTCCTGAAGTTTTGGGAACACCACTCCATTTGGCAATGAAAGAATAACCTGTATCCTCCCAACAACCATTGCTATGCAGTCCTCTCAGTTTTATATGGAAACAACAGACCGTGTGTGTGTGTGTGTGTGTGTGTGTGTGTGTGTGTGTTCTAAATCCTGCTGGTGCATGAACACCTCACAGCTTCCAGACCACTAAATTGCTCAGAGTGGCACTGAAATAATCTGGTGAGTGTGGCATGTGCCGTCTAACTCAGACACAGTTAAGTGACGGTTGCATTTCTTATTGTGCCAATGCCAAGGCTTTTTGGAATCCACTTGATGTGGAAAAATGGGATATAAGCTTCCCAATTAAATTAACTCTAGCTAAATAAACATGGTTCTGTCTCAGGACTGATTTCTTGCCTTCCATAACTGAGGAGCAGTCAAAAGAAACCTGATTTTCCAGGTCTTTGTTTAGGAGAATGAGACAGACATCTCAGGGCTCACTGAGATACCCTGCTATCTGTGGGCAAAGTTGCCCGACTGTTTTTGGAGTGACACTTTCCATGATGTCATCTTCATCTTGTTTTCAGAGGCAACTTAAATTTGTCTTCAACTAGTCCAGTTTCTTCTTTCCCCCAACACAAGTCCAGAAAAACTAAGAAAAAAACATAAACAGAAATAAAAAGAAGCTTCGGATTTCCTTTGCAGCAAATATAATTACCAGGTTATTTATCTCTTACTCTATGGTTACAAAAAAAGCTCTCTTTTTTTTCTATTATCCATTTTCCCCCTAATCATCGAAACCACAACTCACAAGTGCATTTTTTTCCTGTTTCATGCAAAAAAGTCTATAAGAGGTTTCCAGTCAGCCACAGATGTGGATATTGTCTTTAATCAAGGAAGTCAATTTAGCCATCTCTGCAAATTCGACCATGTTCACCAACCATTCCTCTGTTGTGGGTAATACTGAGTCTTTCCACTTTTCATATAATAATCTTACTGCAATTGTAACATATAAAAAAAAGTTACATGTCTTTTTTCTAGCTGTTTGACCCCCATAGAAAAACCATTTCAATTATATATTAGCCTTTAAAATCTTCCAAATCAGTGTATAGAAAGCACTTGACTTTGGACCACAATAGAGACCAGAATATTTGTTGTTAAACAGTGTGGCCATTAAGTGAGGCATCACATAACCGCACCTGATTTTATGATCTTTTATTTATTTATTTATTTATTTAGTTAGTTAGTTAGTTAGTTAGTTAGTTAGTTAGTTCGTTCGTTAGTTAGTTAGTTAGATAGATTTTTATACCGCCTTTCTCTGACAGGACTCAGGGCGGTGAACAGCCATAATAAAAACATAACATACAAAGTTTAAAATAATTTAAAAAGATATTAAATAACTTTGGCCCACAATTTAAAATACCCCAATAAAATCAAATTACAATTAAAACCGAAAAGATGGGATTAAGCCCATCCCACCCGGCTAGTTGAAATAAGTGAGTTTTAAGGGCCCGGCGAAAAGTCTGAAGGTCTGAGATCATACGTATCTCCGGGGGCAGGTCGTTCCAGAGGGTGGGTGCTGCCACAGAGAAGGCTCTCCCCCTGGGGGTCACCAGCCGACATTACACAAGACATCACATGACTGCAACTTGCAACTTTCCCCATTGACTTTGCTTTTCAGAAGACAGCTGAGAATGTTGCAATTAGTGATAACCTGCAAGCATCATAAAGTTATGATGTCCCAAAGGTGTTTTTTTTCAAGAAGCAGCTGGACTTTGTTTTTTCTTTGAAGACATTTCGCTTCTCATCCAAGAAGCTTCTTCATCTCTGACTCAAAACAGAGCTGAAGAAGCTTCTTAGATGAGAAGTGAAACGTCTTCAAAGAAAAAACAGAAAGTCCAGTTGCCTCTTGAAAAAAAGCACCTTTGGGACAATCATGACCTGGATGACTGAGAATCTCCATAGACAGAAAGGTATGATGGTTGCCAAGCACCTGAATCCCAATTATATAAGGGTGGGGATCTTGTGAAAGTCATAAGTGCCACAACCAATCGTAAGTCACTTTTTTCAGTGCTCTTGTAATTTCAAACATTCACTAAACAAATTATTGTCAAGTGAGAACTACTTTATGTATTTGCATCCAATTTTGTGGGGATTTTTTACACAGCCACCAGACGTGATAAAATGTCCCTTCATGTTGTTCGTATTTCCAACATAAATTTAAGGTACCTTTCTACATTGTTTAATTGTAAATCTAAGGCAACCATCCACACTGTACATTTAAGATACCTTTAGGCATTGTAGACAAATACCAACAGCATGTCATTTTATAAACATTCTCTTTAAGCCTAGAATATAATACAAATTGCAGTCCTGCAACCTCATTTTCCCATTGATCCATTTGTATATTTTGACAAATGGTTAAAACAATTCTACCCATGTTTGATATCAATATTATACAAATAATACAAACCCCATCCATGTATGAAAAGACCAATCCATGCAAAAATAGGATGTTAGAAGCAGTTAAGTCGTTAGAAAGATTGTGGGGTTAGTGGCTTAACAGTTGTTAAAGGTGAATGGATATGAATTGCAATGAATAGCAAATCTTTAATTGCTGATTACAAAACAAAGATAATTTTCCTCTGTGCCTTCCAAGAATGAACATTAATCAAAAGGTACCTCCATGTGAGGAAGGGCTGTGTGCTGGCTCAGTATCACTTCCAGCTCTGTGCAATCACACAACTTAGGTTTATTTTGAAATTTGTGATTTTCTTTTTCCTGGCCTTGGATACTTTTTATTGGAAACTGGAGCCGTGCTAATACAATACTCTGGCACTGCTGAGCTTGTGTCATTGTCAGAGATTCTTACAACACCCTGTTTCTTGGATCCTAGCTAGAAGGGAACCCCAGCTCTTGCTCTTCCCACTCCAACCTTTAGCCTGCAAGGCCTGCTTTGTTTAGTGTGACTCACTCATCTCCTATTCCAGTCACCATAGCATCATGCATCTGGGTGGTCAGAGCTTCCAAAGTTCCCAGCTGCTAAAAGCCACTCATCATTTCACTATCATACCCTTGCAAGAGGCCTAGAATGCAGGAGAAAAGGTGCCTTTCTTTCCACGTGGAAAACTTTCCTTCATAGCAACTTTTCAGATTCTTTCTGCCGATGATCAAAGGCTGACAGCATCAACCATTGATGCTTTTCTATTGGTCACTGAAGGGAGTAAGGATGGCATTACATGTTTGCTGCCTATTCTCAGAATCTCAGGCCAGCAGCAGAAAAGATGGACACAAAGAGTCTGCCCTGCTTTGAGGGGGATGAGGGAAGGGAAACAGTGGAAGTGGCCAAAGTTAAGCCCTTTTTAGGTTATAGTAATTTAATTTGGATAGTTAAGCTTATGACTTACTGTAGTTTTCCCTTCTGAATCCCATGAGACCTTAAATGTAGAACTCTCATTGAATAATCTCCTAAAAGGTTTACAGTTACATAATGTAATCCAATTAACCAAATCATATTAAAAATGCTTTTATCATCATACTTTTATTGCCTTGTGCTTAAATATTAAGCTTCGGTATCCTAATTTCAGTCTATTATGAGTCCTATGATTCATTTTTCTCAGTTTAAAATTGGCAAGAAATGAAAAGGGGACACCTTTCCCTCAATACCTGTATTCTCCTTCCATCTGTCTTAACTGACTCCTATGAAAATATAAATCTCAGATCTGTTTGTTGCCGGGGGAAAAAAAACATTTATGGGAAGAAAATCTGCCCTGTGTCTGATGATATTATTGGGTGCTATAAAGCTAAGGGACCTTCCCCTCCTGCTGATTCATAGTGTTCTCCACCTCTCCTGGAGTGAGCATTCAGTGGTCCTTTTCTGAATCTCATTTTTGATTTTCCTGATGAATGAGTTGTTTGGATGAGCAGAGTGTGATACACAAAATAACATGAGCAAAGTTCATTGAAAGCAAAAAATGGAAGAGGAGAGTTTGGCTTTAAGTTCTGCCTGTCCTAAAAGCTCCATGGCATTTGGAAATGTTGTGCTTCAGTTGGGTTGGAGTTAGAAATGTTTTTAGAAGCAAATAGTAAAATTGTACCTAGGTAAATTATAGGTAAGCCTCGACCACAGCTGAGCTCAAAATTTCCATTGCTAAGCAAGAACCTTGTTAAGCAAGTTTGCCCCATTTTACTACCTTTCTTGCCCCAGTTGTTAAGTGAATCACAGCAACTGTTCAGCTACTAACCAAGGTTATTAAGTCGACCCGGCTTCCCCATTGACTGCTCATCAAAAGGTCACCCTGGGACCCTGCATGCCAGTTGCCAAGTGTCTGAATTTTGATCACATGATCACAGAGCTGCTGCAAGGGTCATAAGTGTGAAAAACGATCATAAGTCACTTTTTTCAGTGTAGTAACTTTGAACTATCACTAAACAAATGGTTGTAGGTCAAGGACTACCTGTATTATTACTATGTTTCCAAAGAGCTGCTGTTTACATGCATTCCTTTTAAACGTCTGCTTCTCTTTCTTCCAGTTTCCCATCCATGTGTTTGATGCAGATGATGCCACATGTGTCAGTTATTTTTTGTAGAGCTGGGGAGGGAGAAATGGGAGGGGAGGACCATGCAACTCTAAACCAGAGTCTTGGATTGTAAAGCAGTTTTTCTTTTCTGTCTCTCTTTTAAAAATACCTACAGCTGAACTAATTTGATGAAAGGGAAAAATAAAATGCAAGCCAGACTAAACACCCAAAGTTCCTACCTACAACCAGCACTAGGGCTCTTGCAGGCCAAAGTCAACACATGTCAATTTTTAACATGACAGGACTTTTAAAACGAGGGTTGAGTGCTGAACGAGAAGCGGCTGGAAAACATTATTAATGGATTCTGTCAATTAAAGGCTGGCAAGTCAAGCTTTTTTATTCTTTAAACTTGGAGCAGGAATGATTTATGAACTATTTGTTTATAGCAGAGACACACAACAGTGTTCTGTAGCTAGTGCACTCTTGTTACTGGTTGAAAATATATTATTTGTGTGTGTACTTTAGAACTGATTCACACAAACAGTCTGTGCAGTTATGACTTTGTATTTCTTTCCTGCTCAAGGTGGAAATGGCCGTTCATGAAAAGTAGAATGGCCCTCTTTCTTACCTCAGCTCAAGGTGCAACAAAGATGAGATTTCCCATAAGGTTATCAGACAGCAACAGTCCAGGGCTGGGTTTGGGGAGGGGATTGACCCTCACCCTCACCCAAAGAAGTATGGCAAACATCATAGTGATGTTCACCAAAGGATCTTTTAAGTTTCCATCAGTTATAAGGCCAATCCTGACCATCTTGCCATGTTGGATGATAGGGAGTTATACCTCAAATTACATGCACCCCAATTCCCTTTTGTTTTTGTGTGTGTTTCTTTGAGCCTTTCTTCAGTATGAAGGTTGCTAAGAGTTGTTGCTGTTGTTGTTGTTATTATTAATAATAATAATAGTATAAAAAAATGACAGTATACACAGCAAACGAGATAACCATGCTGGATTTCGTATCCCAAATCACTAGTCAAACACTTCCCAAGCGTTTAGGACTGTGTGATGTATCG
>JANHZT010003457.1:10015-24433 GCA_032468215.1 Stegonotus admiraltiensis | reverse complement strand
TAAGACCGCTCTCCCCCCTTCTCAAGCCTTTCTCAAAAGCCTTGCTGAACTCGTCCTGCCTTTGAAGGGTGGGTGGGTGGGTGGGTGGGTGTTTCTGGTGGGAATTATTTAATTAATGCCACGTTGGAAATCGTTTTTTGCATCTTGAACCTTGGCTGCCTGCTTGCGTTTGCTGTCTCTGGGATAAGTGTGGCATAAACGTTGTAAGTTTATTAAATTCCCCTGTTACGAATAACAGCCATCGATGCTTAATAACAGTTGTAGTAATATAAAAGGAGGGGGCCTGAGAAGGGTTTTGTTCTTCCTTGTGAGCTGCAGGACTCGGAATTTCTTCTGTTTAAATCATTCACAAAATAAGAATTGGAAAATATTCCAGGAAGTGAAAATCTGTACAAATATTTAATAAGAGCAACAATTTTGATTTAAACATTTTAGACATGATAATATGGATCATGTTTCTTTCCAATTTAAAAAATACTAGCCCTCTCCCCAAATTTCTTTGACTAATGCAGTAGTTATTTTTTTTAAAATATGCATGCACAGACAAACACAATCTTAACAGAACTGAAATGAACGCTTAACTACTATTCTCTATTCAGTCCTAGTTTAATAATTCCAAATAAATGAATCACCACTTTGATCCTGTAACTGTAATAATCTAGGGAGATAACAATCATGATTGCAAGTATTAGTGGGCTTCTGGAACTCGTTCATTTCTTCAAAAACTCTCCTTGATGTGTAGTTAAATATATTAAAGGATAAGCATTAAAGGATATTTTTTTAAATGGCCAGTTTTAAAATTTCCTGATCAGATTTGAATGGATTTCCATATTCCTACATTTTTGCGAGAATATGTAACAAAATTAAGTTATCAGTAGTTGTTCTGAGAATGTGGAGCACAAGAGCATTTCCAGTTTGTTATCTTTCATAATTTTAGTTTTTGCTAATTAGTTGGCAAGCCAGGTCTCTCTTTTTGTTCCAGTCACTGATCTCCATAAAAGTCACTCATTGCTGAGCCCAAAAGCTGCCATAATCCATGGGGAAAAAAAGACACACAAAGTTCGTAGATCAGAATTATGCAGATAAGAGTTTATATTGGTAAACCTCTTAATGCAACCCCATGAAAATCTGGGACAACTGAATTCATTGGAAAAGCCTGATATGCCTTACACTCTTTTGGGTGGGATCCCCATTACTGAAAATTTTAGTTAATTCGTTAACTGCTTAATAAAGATGAACTTTATTGTAAATTTCTGTTAACTTTCAATAAAGTTCATCTTCATTAAACAAGGGACTTTATACAGGCTCAGCTGTTAAGGACTGAAATTTACAAGGTCATTTTCTTAGAACTTGTACAGAACTTTGCTTTCTCCAGATCATACGAAGAACAAAGTTCAAACATAGTTTACATAGGACTGCAGACTTCCAAAGTACCTTATAGTTTAAAGGAATCCAATAAAACTGGAGGAACATCATATGTCTTAGTTAACTCCAGTTTATCTGTTTGTTAAACCTGCAACTTATTTGCCTATCTGTCATTACCTTTACAGATTTCGAGCCAAACGTGCTCTCACTTAGATTTCTTTTTAAAAAGACAGTCAGTGTAATAAATAATACTCACCTGAAACCAAACTTAGAATTTTTTATATTAATTTAATATTGTTGTAATGGCTTTATCAATAAAGATGAAATTTATTGTGATATCAAAGAAAAACAACACAAGATACCTTTGCACCTCTTTTCAACATGGCTAGTAATTCAGAGATGTAACTACTTTTAGGAACATTGCAAGAAAAGTATAGTACTTTTTTGTTGCTTCTCTGTTTGGATCACCCTCTTTAATGAATTTCTGGAATTTTGTGTTATATGCAACAGCAATAAAATACATTTTTTTTAATTGGCTACTTTTATAAACTGCTCTCCATTGCAATAGGAATCGTTGGGAAATTTGGTTACAACCTTCCTCCCCTGACTTCTGTCCTCATTTGCCATACTCAACACTGTATTAGATATAGACAGTTTCCCTACATTTTGTCATGGAGATCCTGTCTTGTAGATAAAACTGGGGAAAGTTCGTGACCATTTCATGTTTTTGTAGGAGAAGCAAGACTCACGACAAGGCGACTCCTGCAGCTTCCTGCTTAAGGAGGGACAAAAGCTAGGAACTCCTGGCTTCACAGAGGTCCCTCATTTTTCACTCCAGCCAGGGCTGTTTAAAAACCACCCACTCCATAGATTAAAGGAGACACAGACACAGCTGAACTTAGTATGGCCAGCTCAAGTTACTGCCAAAGTGTATTTCCTCTGCATTAAATACTGTACGATTTGCATAAGCTCTGCTCAAAGAATTTCCTTGCCCTCAAACAAATGAACTTTTAGTTAATATTCTTGCCCCACCACCCGCCCTCTCTTTTTAAAAAAAGACTCCTGTTGAACAAGCAGCCGTGTTTAAGCATTTTGAGCCAGATCAATCTTAAGCCCATAACAAAGAGAATGCATAATAAATTAGATTTTGGATACAAGAGTATATGGAATGCCCAGAAAGAAAAGTGAATTCTGCTTCATTCTAAAGAGTGCAACATTTATGAGAAAGAAAAAAAGAAAGAAAAAAAGAATTGGGCAAGCCAGAGGAAGAGAATTTTTCTCTAACCCCAAAACATTAATGAACAAAGATTGTGTATTCTTGTTTCAGTTCCAATATTACTTCTTAGATGTTGGAGAGAAGAGAGAGGAAAGAACAGCTTATGACTCTACATTTTTGGAACAGAGTCTGTTTTCTCATGTGGCAGCTGTAATAAAAAATACCTGTCTAGGTTAGACAGCGTTATTGTTACACGAGAAAGCAAAGGCTTGAAAACTGCATGTCCCTACCTTGATTGTATGTACTGTGAATGTTGTGTCACTGACCTGTCTTTTTCCTCCCCTTTTAAATAAATTGAATAATAACCTGCTGTTTTGATATCTGGAATCTACCTAAATGGACAATGCAAAAAGCTTTTGTGAATTTGTTTTTAAAGAAAGAAATCCGGTTTCTTCGTGTTTCCATTTAGAAGGCAGAGAGTGTGTCAACTGTGGAGCTACTGCTACCCCTCTCTGGAGAAGAGACGGTACCGGGCATTACCTGTGTAACGCCTGCGGGCTATACCACAAAATGAACGGTCAAAACCGACCTCTCATTAAACCTAAGCGGAGACTGGTAGGTGCCTGTTTCTCTATCAGGTTCGGGGCAAAATGGTTTCATGGGACCATCCCTGCATTTGAAGGAAGAGGGTACAACCTGACCCATCTGTGGGATTCAGAACTTGCATGGAAGCTAGATACTCTCTGCACATGAAAGCTGTGTCACTGAGAGGCCACAGAGTAGCCTAGGAACAAATGGCTAGGATCCCACCTGTAGTAATTAACATGCCAGAATATAAAACAATAGCTATTTCATATGGGGATATGTATATGCATTTGTATACTCTTAGTATACTCTTGACTACAGATTTAGAAGTCCTGTGATTTATTGCCCATACAACAATCTTACGAAGTAGGCCGGTGGCACAGACTTATACTGCCTCGCATACTTACGTTCTGCCTGTCTGTATCGTTGCAGCACATTCCTGCCTGTTTGAGAATTAAATCGGCCTACTTCTTCCTGTGCATTATTCTGCCTCTTTTATCCAGAAAAGACAGCTTTAATTCATTTGACCTCTTGGACAGGTCAGATGGACGCTCAAACTGAAAGAATCACTCTTGCCTGCCTGCCTGCCCTCCCAGCTGAAAAGTACAAAAAGTGACCCAAAACAGAAAGTATTAAAAAAAAACCCATAAAAATAATAATAGATGAGTCAAAACTGGTTCTGTCATTATTTGGATGGTTTTGTAGTCAGAGATTCCATGATAAAACTAACATTAGCCTTCTTTAGAAGCGATCCTCCAATTGCCCTTTTCAAGGGCTGATTATTTTTCCATGGAGTCACCTATACTTTGTATTTTCATTTCAGGGTTGTTGATTTTTTAATTTTTGAAAAAAATGCGGAGCTCCTGGTAGTAGTTTCCTATCCGGATATCTGTATTCTGAAGATAAGGAAACTTTGTGTATCTGTTTCCTGGCTCTAAAAGCTTTAAAGAGTTTCTATAGGCAGGCCATGCTATTCAGGCCGTCTGTTTTGAAATTGCAAATAGGCTCTGCTGTACAAATATTTGTTTAAAAAAGGAGAAAACACACACACACATACACACACACACACGGAACAATGTGATTTAGGGGGACCAAAAATGCCCTTGCTCTTTGGCAGGGGGCATTTTTCCAGAATGATTATAAGGCTGAAGGAACGGTTCTAATGATCTAATGCTGAGACAGGATGCAAAGGATTTTGAGGGTCAGAACTTCAAGCGGGCGATTGTCTTAATGACTTACTTTTCTTCTGAAGTGATTGACACAACTAGAAAAATGTTAAGATAACGGGGAAATGTTATTGTCTCTGACAGGGCAAACTCCATGCCAGACTAAACGGGATAGGGTGCAGAGTTAAGGGCCAGTGTCTAGTAGGACACTGGAATAAGAAATAAAGAATCCCAAATATGCAAACATAGGTTTCTCTCTTTTTTTTCACAACTATGGCTTTTAGCAGGTGAGTTTCTAGAGGTATGTGTGCGTGTTAAATTTTGGATCAGAGAGAAGGAAATTTTAAAATTTGGAACAAATCAATATAGTTGTCATTCTCTTGCGCAGTGAAAAATAAGATGCATTTTAAAACCCAATTTTATCTTGTCACATCTCGAAACAAGAAAAAATTGAATAGAAAGGGGACTATTCATATATCTTATTCTAAGCCTATAGCCTAATAAAAGAGAATTATCCTATTCTAGCAGGAGCCTCATTGCTTCAATTGATGCACTAGTTTGGCATCTGTTAATTCAGTGTTCCCAACTTTGGCCGCTTGAAAATGTGTGGACTTCAACTCCCAGAATTCCCTAGTCAGCCATGTTGAAGTCCACACAGCTTCAAGTGGCCAGGGTTGGGAAACACAGTTTTAGACTCAGAAGTTCCGGGCAGCAGCAACCTTTTATGAGGTTTCAATAAGAAAAGGAAGTATACTTGACTAGTTTAGGTATCCCCTTTTCTTAAACCTTGTTGCATTTCCAGTGAATCAGCTCAGTAAGAGTTTTCTGGCTTATAGTCTTGCAGATTGGCAATAGCTGTAGATCAGTGGTAGAGCACATTTTCTTCCATGCAGACAGTTGGAAGTTCAACTCTTGGTAAGTGAAAAAAATCAGTTAGATGCACGGGAGAGCTTTTTCTCAGGGTCGCATTGGTATTTGGAGTAGACTAAACTATATGGACAAAACAGATGCAACTTGTTTTAAGGCAGCTTTTTACAAACGGCATCAGAAAACTCTCTTAGTTAGCAAAATGATGTAATTGCAGCTTCTCCCATGTATTCCTGGTCCCATTTAAAAAATTAAAATAATAGTCTTTCTTGTTCTTTATATGCCAATTAGTTTCAGTTAGATTTATGTAGAAGAATTGTCTGAAGGATTGTGTCTGTTATTCTCTCAGTTATCCTTAAAAGTATTTTAAATTCTGCTACTTGACATAGATGCCACATTCAGCTATACTGAATTTTTAAAGGGTCAGTTATATTCTACATCCTTTTAATGTGTGTACTAGTTACAGTCATTGATTTTCCTTTTTTACTGTTGAAGTATATGATTCTATTATATAAAGTTGTACACACCCTGAGTTAGTGTGAGTCCCATTGAAACCAGTGGGACATCAGTAATAGTATTTGTTGCAGTAAATGAATATCTTTATACATCTCTTATTATTCTTGAATTTGTAAAAGAAAGTTGTGCAAGATTAATGAAAAATCGAATGTGCAAGGTAGATAATTATAATGGGGGGAAGTATTAATATGTGGCATACATAGTAAATTAGGCTCTCTTAATTGCCTTGTGCTTTCAGATTGGTTAGACTACAATTTCCATAATTCTCAGACATGATCACCATTTTTAGACTATACATAGTATTAATTGTTGTGTAGTAGAGATTGGACAGAGTATTAACAAAGCCTGTTTTATGGGACTCCAAATTTAGATTAAAGAAAGCACTTTCACCACATTTATTTGTGGACACTTCAGCTTGCTACATCCCAGGCTCTCTTCCCTGTTCTGAGATTTTTGAAAATATTAAGATTTAAAATTGCATAGTTCTCATGCTTTAACACCAATAGCAGAAGGACAGGCTCCATCTTTATTTTCAAGAATGTGTCTTAGTCTCAAATTAAAAAAAAAGATGAATTGTTGCATAATTAGTGCGCTGTTTGGCAGCAACCCTAGCTGCTCACAAAAAGGGAGATAGTAAACAGAGGAGGAATTTTGAGAAATGGAACTTTTAGATAGGGTTGGTTGCATTCTGGTGATTTGGTGCATCTGGCTGTTTCCCCCTTTGTAGTAAACCAGTGAAGTTTTCTGAACCAAATCACCAAAATTCTTCCCCTTTTATGATAATGCCCTCACAATTTTCTCAAGGTTAGAATGAACCCACGAGCCTTTAAACTTGGACATCTGATGTAAATGATGAGAAATATTGGTCTGATTTGCCTTCTCAATAAATCAGGGTTATATAGTGGCTAGCGGTATTATTGCATGGCTGCTTCCAAAATCAGCAGAGAAATTAATTTGATTTTAAAAGACCTCTCTCACAGACTAAATATTTTATGTGGAGAAAAAGCATCTATATTTCCACATACTGCCTCGGGGGAGTGGGGGGTGGGAGCAAAAATATTTCCTGAAACAGGAATCCTTTCCTACCAAAGATTCTTTTGTAAAAGAGAGGGTGCATTTTCTTCTACTCTTAAAAAACTTCTGAAATGACCCTATTGTTTTCAGGGTTATGGGTCACTCCGCCAAGAACCAATTTAAGGGGGAAAGGCATTTTGTTTGAATGTAAAACTTACTTTCATGTACAAAATCAGTCCCCCTCTCCCCTTTAGGGCCAAGCAAAAATTAATGCAATTCCAATTGGAATCCATAACAATCTTGCCACATATTAGCACAGCAATGTATTATTAGTACAAGTCATTTATTTAAGCTGCTCAAAACTTCAGCCTCAATACAAAGATTTATAGAACAAATGAGCTAATCAATAGATGCTGCTGTTAGGCTGGCATTTGTTTGCTAAAGCATAGCAAATTCATGGGGGCCGGTTTCATTTACTTCTTTTAAGATACGAAGAGACAATTATCAGTTATATATTAAAGTGAAAGCGTAATACAGCTGTACCCCCATCATCTTTACAAATATGGTAGTTATGTGGAAGAAAATATACTGAACTCTTTTTCAATGTAGCATTATAGTTCCCTATTACTACAATCGGGTTGCTGAGGCAGGAGTGTTAAGTACCGGAACAAGTAGCCTAAATATTCCAAATCCTTAAATTGCAAGTTATTAAAATTAAATAATTAAATTTGTCTTTGAAGGGATTAAAGCCTTTTGGTCCTTATTAATCAGAAATGGGGCATTTACATAGAGTTTAATTTACCTTGTTTTTATGAGTGATGGTGAAAATACACTCGCTAATTAAAAGTCTGATATTTGTAATGGTCTTGGCATTTGAATATGCCATAAGAATAGCAAACAAATAAATGCAGAGAGGAGTTAGAGGCAATGAGACAATGCAATATATTAACATAATTAAGGTTCCGTACATTGTAATGAATTTAAGGACTCCTGACTAGAGAGAGGAACCTCGTGATCACATCAAGCAGTCATGTAGATGTTCAACAGAAGGGCCAAGAATACCAAGCCGTGAGGCACTCCACAAATAAGGAACCATAAACTTGACCTCTCCCCATCAAGGTTGACTACAGAAAAAGAGGAAAACTGCTGCAGTGCTATGCCCCCACTCCCAGACCCCACAGTTAGGATTCCTAGGTCCAGTGACAGCCTTTCATGGGAATATATCACCACCTCCTTCAAGGCCAAAGGAATGATACCCTCTGTCACCTTCACATAGAACTAACTGCAGGTCATCTCCTAAGCAGATTTAACAGCTCAGGGGGGACTGGATCTCAAACACTGGAAGACTTTGCTTCCAGTTCTGTGGACTGCCCATTACTTCAGGAGGCAGAGATTCAAATTCATGCTGGATAAACTCAAAAACCATGCCCTAGGCTCCTCAGTCTAACTCTGAGTGTATCTGAGAATTTGTCTGCCAGTTAGCCTGAATATTCTTCTCACTGATCCTGTAGGTTTTCTTGAGGCTCCCCCTCATTTAAAGCAAGATTCTGTTTTGACATTTTTATGTCCAAATTTCCTAGTTAAGGGAACTACTGTAGATTCACCCATGCTTAGCTTTGTGTTCTGCTGCTTTAAGCAGGTTTTGCCTCATCCTGTTCTGAGGCTGGCTGGGAGAAAATGAGTTAAAATGATGGAATAAGAAAAGGGAAGAGTAGTGTGTGAGTAGTTATCTGCAGAGTTCAGCTACTTGGACTACATATTCATTCTTTTCCAAGTTGCCACTCTTCACGTGTGATACAATAGTTTTAAGAAGTTGAATGAGAATTCTGGGAATTGTAGACCCAGTATATCTGGCGGGCATTAGAGGTGGAGAATGCCAGTGAAAAGAATATCCCTCTGCAGGCCTGACACATAAATAGTATGTAGGTGGCTGACAGACAGGCTCTGTCTCTTGATTTTTAGATCTGTTCTCACTTAAAGAACATCAACTTTCTCTGATCTCTGACATAGCCCTGAGTTCTTCATGCATAGCTGTAATTTACCATTCATTGGCTAGTTGACTTCCCCTGCCCATGTGCAAAGGATGAGAGGACAATTGCTTGGAAAGGGAGTGGGGAGACAGGATTTCTGTAAATGCATAAAGCTATCCAACACTGGCAAGAAAATGGGGATGTTGATAAGCATTTATGATTTTGAGTTGGATGTGGAATTCACATTATCCATCAAATAGCTCATGTATGTTTGAATGACACAGCCACAAAGCAAAGTAAAAAAGACTGAAAACTTTAAGAGAGGGTGGCTGAATATTTAATATTTAATTTAAAATCAATGCAACAGTCAAAACCGAAATAACATCTTCTCCAACATCTATCTATTTATTTTCATCTTTAATTAGTCAGCTGCTAGGAGAGCAGGAACCTGTTGCGCTAACTGCCAAACTACCACCACAACTTTATGGCGACGTAATGCCAATGGGGATCCAGTTTGTAATGCCTGTGGACTTTATTACAAATTGCACAATGTGAGTATTTTCTTGCCTTGTGTCTTCTTTTGCTTGCTTAGCTGAGATTGATGCCTTAACTGCCTGCTGTCCAGTAGCCTTTGCATTCATTGCAAAGGGACATATTGAAAAAAAAAACCCTAACCCTCTTTAATGTTCCCTGGGGAAGTCATAATCATTCTTTGTTGGCATAGTGATGCTGGGTTCAATAACATTACAATATGTTAGCTTGGCTTCTAAAGCCCAGATAATCTAGGCAAAGGAGAGTTATAACTCACAGTTATTGCTAAAGCATATTCATTTCTTCCCTATTGTACCCAAGAAATGCAGAGGATATTTAACACACTTTTGTCTGTCTGTCTGTCTGTCTGTCTGTCTGTCTGTCTGTCTGTCTGTCTGTCTGTCTGTCTGTCGGTGAGCGAGTTTTAAAACTCCAGGTATGAAGTCAATGTGGAAATGTGTGCAGAATATTCTGTGTGTATATAGACAGTGGTAGGGATACATATGCAAATGTGAAAGGCAGGTTGGTGTAGTAGTTACAGACACTGGATTAAAAATGGAGAGATTATGAGTTGTAATCCAGCCTTAGGCATCGAAGCCATGTGAGAAGTTTTGGGTCAGTCACACTTTCAGCCTTATGAAGGCAGAAGTGGCAAACCACTTCCAAAAATATTGCCATGATCCCTGCCTATATAGTTGCCAGGAGTCAAGATTGACTTGAAAGTGTATGTACCCCCATACACGCAAATTATCTAAGGATATAGAGGTGATTTATTGTTAAAGAGCCAGAGTAAGGGAAGGAAGAGTGAAAGCAACCTGATCATACTTGAGTTTGATGTGTTTGTATCCAATAAAGTTAAGCTATAAACACAAGTTGCTGGGAGAACAAAGTGAGAACTATATAATGATGGATTAGGGGGAGGAGGACACAAACTGTTTGCTGCTCAGAGAAGATTTAGGGGGTTGTTCAAATATTTTTCTTTTTGCAGAAAAAATACCGCTTTGCTTGCAGGAGCCTGATTTTCTCATTTCTTGCAGGTGAACAGGCCACTGACCATGAAGAAGGAAGGGATTCAGACCAGAAATAGGAAAATGTCCAACAAATCCAAGAAGAGCAAGAAAGGCTCTGAATGTTTTGAGGAACTGTCTAAATGCATGCAGGAGAAGTCCTCACCTTTCAGTGCTGCTGCCCTGGCTAGTCACATGACACCAATGGGCCACTTGCCACCCTTCAGCCACTCTGGACATATCCTCCCAACTCCTACCCCCATTCACCCATCTTCCAGCATCTCATTTGGGCATCCACATCCATCCAGCATGGTCACAGCTATGGGATAGAGTTTAATGGCTCTCACAGACTTCCAGAACTGGGCTTGGCCTAAGAGGACAGGAAGGAAAGACTTTGCCCAGGAAAGAAAATATAAGGAAGAAAGAAAGGAAAAAGGAAAAGGGGATCTTGTTCCAGTAGAATTCAACTCCTAGTGCTAAATGGAAACTTTGCAATGACGGGTCTTCTGCAGAAATGCTTAATGGTGCCTGTTATGCACTTTGCTCCCTCAGGTAAAAGGAGAAAGAGGAACTCATCTGTTTGATACGATACCTGCTTGTCCCAGTGGAAAGGAAGGGTGGCCAAAGTAGTGAAAGAAACTAGAGCCAGCTTTCCTTTCTCTTTGTTCATTACTGTGAATATTGTAAAGCGATTAACCATCTCCTGAAGCAGAGGAAGTTCAGTAGTAGCCACCCTTGCTGGATTTCTACCGTGGATTGTGTTTTGTGGGGAGGAAAAATGGACAACTTTATTAAAAAAAATCTACTTTTTAAGGAACCAGTCACATAAAAAAATAATTATTTATTTTGCTCTTGTGCTCCAGAAAGAGCTTCAAAACTCTTGCATGAATTTATGGATGTTTTTATTTTATTTTTATTTTGTTTAAAGAAACATGCAACCTAGTAGAAAACAGTTTTTCTAATTATTATTTTTATTGCTTAATGACCACATTTTTGTTTCTCTTCATTGCTGTTAGATATTTTTTTTTGAAAGAAATCTACTAGAACGGGGATGTGTGTGAGAGAGGGAAGCAGTTGGTTTTATCATTGGTTACAAATAGCCTCAGACATGGATTATTCAGACATAATTTTTGCAGTCTCTTTCTCAGTGTGAATATCTTGATGTAAAAGTGTGGCATTCTACAAGAGAGCAGATACACTGGACAACTGGCTGAAAGGTTTTCCATAGGGAACAATTTTGCTGTGGCTGGAGAGTAAAATAAAGGGAATTCCCACCTCAAACCATTTGCCTGTCCTAAAGGCCACCTCTTTGCTCTATGGATTGCAAGTCAGCATAGACATTATGTAGCTTCTCATAACTTATTTCATTGCCTTAGCACAGACTTCCCCAGCTTGGCATCCTGTCCCCAGGTAGGCTACAGTTACTGTCTCCTCAATCAGTATGATTCATGATTATTCCATTAGAGAGCAAGGACGTCCCAAGACATCTCACTGCCAAAGGCTGAGAAGAGATTACCCTCCTCCCTATTTAATGCAGAGGAGCTAAATGAATCAGTAGGTGGGCCTTAACAATAATGTGGGGCTCCTTTCATAGCTCAGTCTGCTGGGTTGAAAATCTGCAATAATATCTTGCATTGGGACCCACAATTTCTCTTCCGAGGCATTTCTCCTATTCAGATTTATGACGATTCCCTATATTATGCAAAAACAGATTGACACGGTAGTGAACTGCCTAACACAGACCAGATAAACCCATGCGGCCATTGCAGCAGCTATATTCTGCAGCAGCTGTCTTTTGCTGCTTTCCCTTTTTCTTCTGTAAGATTGTTTAACGAGGGGTGCCAAGTACTGAACCTTTGAAACCTTTGACAAACAAAACATCTATGCTGCTAGGTAACCATCGCCCTTTCTTTAGGACAATGTTTCTTAACCTTTAAACACATCTTTAAGGTTTGTAGACCAACTCCCAGAAGTTGGTTTGTAGACCAACTCCCAGAATTGCTGGCCAACTTGCTGGCTGGGGAATTTTGGGAGGTAAAGCCCATATATCTTAAAGTGCCAAAGTTGAGAAACATTGCTCTAGCGGACTATATTCTTAGATTTAAGATATAATTTCAGTTCATGATAGGAG
Organism: Stegonotus admiraltiensis; assembly: GCA_032468215.1. Lineage (NCBI taxonomy): Eukaryota > Metazoa > Chordata > Lepidosauria > Squamata > Colubridae > Stegonotus > Stegonotus admiraltiensis. The sequence continues at coordinate 12,065 of JANHZT010003457.1, read as the reverse complement.
AAGGGAAACCCTTTTAAGGGATCAGCCTGAAAGGAACCCTCATGATGGTTCAGTTTAATCTGTTTTCTTAAGAAATTTGCCCAAGACACACAAACATAGAGTTCATCTCATACTATCTTATTAACACTGGCCAAGCAGAAATGGAATTTGCCAGCTGTAGGCACAAATGTTGTGACAAATGCTCTGCTTGACTAGAGGTGTAAAGCAAATAAGAAAATGAAGATCTGCAAGGCAGGAGGGGAAAAAAGATATTTTCAACTCTTCTTATAGATCAGATATAGCAACATCAAAGGAAAGTGATCTGCTCATGGGGAAAATGTGGTATATGGTTTCCTATAGCATATATATATATATATGTAGATAGATAGATTTGTTTTTAAAGAAAATCACAAGTGTTCAGAAACAAAGTTGTCTCCCATTCTGAAACCATACTGTACGTAAACAGCTGAAGAATAAAACTCTTGCCAGTGTGAAATGTATTCTATTGATTGTTATGATCTGATGACTTTCATGATCACAAGGTCCAATATAACATATGATGTACATATGTAGCTATATTTCTGATGAAAAAAAAAATGACCCCGATTAACAAAGGGGATTGATAATGTAAATCGCATAAAGCTAACTCTGTGGCAAGTTTTTAAATGTATTTTTTTCCCCATTTTTTTTTCCAAGTCAAGCCCAACTTGTATCTTTAACTGCAAAAGTCTGCTTAAAACAAAAATCCAGGTGTACATTGTTTTTGCTTTCTCCTAAGTCTGTAATTCAGTTTTTGGTACAAAGGACCAAGCATTCCGAGCAAATGCCTTTTTTCACTGTTTTGGTTTCTGTAGGCATAATGTAGTTGCACTTTGTGAAGAAATAGAAATGACAGAATACCCTCCACCACCACAAAAAAGCCCCCACAAGAAACCCCCCAGACCAAAAACTGAAAGAAATTCCACCTGAGATAAATATTAATTTCTGTTAGCCAAGATGGAAATTATTTACTCCTTTTCCTTGATTTGGGTGCATGTGTGTGTGTGTATGTGAGGAAAGGGGATTTTTAACGTATATGGTACAGTTATCCACCTTTTGTAGTAACCAGTTCAAATTCCATGAGGGTCAGAAGTGGGTGGGAATGGCTGGGTGAGAGAATGAGGGAGATAATAATGCTAGGAAACAAATCCACCCAGTACCACTGCTGCCCTCTCAAAAGCGAGGCCTACTCATGCCCTCCTTTTAGGAAGACTGAGGCTGCACATCACAGATGCTTGCTGGACCAAGTCCAAGGTTGACAAAGTGCAATAGATTGTCAGTCACTGCAGCATAAAAGTACCACAGTCAGGATTTAAATTATTTTGTACTTAATATCAGCATAAAGATTTGGCAGTATTTTCTGGGTTTTTTTTAAAAAAAATTGGCTTAATTTTTGGATTAGTGAACTAAGTTATTGTTAATTATGTACAACATGTTTATATATTGTCTGTAAAAAAATGTATGCATCCCTCATATTCCTTCAAGGTGAATACTGCTAAGAATAATAATAATAATAATAATAAAAAAGATTACCCCCTTTTTGTGAAAGCAATTCTTGTTCTACTTCATGGATCCTGGATTCTCCTATTCCTATGCAGGATGACCTCACATTCGCGAGGCAGTAGCATTGGTGTAATGGTGATGGATGGGGGAGAATGGTAGAATATGGAAGGTCACAGATGGAATAGAAATGGACCATTTTCTAGAACAAGCTTAAAATGTATAAAACAGTTTATGTCTGGGAAATGTCCCTGTGGAATGAAGGTACATTAAACCACCTTCAATATAGCTCTTAAACTGATACTCAAGAATCCAAGCTAGGGATTGTCTTGCTAACTGAATCAGGATGTTTTATATTGAAGAAGGTAGATCAGGAGATCCATGGTACTAAATTGAAGTGACCTAGATAAGATGCCCTCTGGAAATCTCGTGCATTCTTCTGGGCTTGCCATCTTTTTTTTTTTTTTATTTATATGCCGCCCTTCTCCGGAGACTCAGGGCGGCTTACAATGCGTTAAGCAATAGCCTTCAT
>JANHZT010003456.1:404121-414955 GCA_032468215.1 Stegonotus admiraltiensis | reverse complement strand
GCTCTTCCGATCTCCCTTCCAACTCTGTTAATCTGCTGCTTAAGCCCATCTTCAGGGAACCTCTGTCTCTCTCCAGAATGTTTGCACTGGGCTGTTGTATGCATAGCATTTATGTGATGCCTGGTTGTGTGTGGCTTTTAGTTAATTGGGATGGGGACGGCTGGCTATTAAATCATTGGTTGTTGTTTCTTTGTGCTGCTGCATCCTTGGCTCCTAAGTACTGATCAGCTGGTGGCAAATCAGCATGGGCTCCCTGTCAGTCAAGAGGAATGTGATTTACCAGTACTAGGCAGGCAACACCCCAGTGTAGACAGTCTGGAGACAGATAGAAGATCTCCGAGGATGGGCTCCAGTATGAGTCCGAAAGCTTGAAGGCTAAACCTTTGGTTCTGGTGATGGACTCAGGTTGGATCCTGCAACATTATCCTGGAACACATATATTTGCCTTCATTTGCCAAAACACAACCATCATCAGCAAAATAACTCTAGTGGAATATCTTTAAAATTGAGATGTACACACCTGGATGCTACTGGATGCTTCTTTGATCTGAGGACTATGAACAGTTGTAGCATTGCTTTTTTCTCCAGTATCCCAGTATATAGTAGAAATTGTGTTTCTCCATATGTACATTTCACAGCTCTACCACACCTGTAATCTCATTGCTTGTCCCTAAAATGATACCAGCACATGTGCTTTCTGAGTTGCCCCTGCTGTTTATTTCCGCCTGTGCTGAGCTTTACAGGAAAAGAACAAAATAAATGTAATCTTATCCCTAGCACACCAGAGAACAAATAATGACCCTGCAGCCTTCCTTAGAGATAGGAGAGAAGTCAATGAAAATGTGATTAGCAATTAGAAGGTATGGGGAATTGAAGCTAGGAAGTGATGAATCTGGCAATCTGGTGCATTAGATCATCATTCATAAAAAAAATGGTTAATGTAATGTCCTGCAATTATGAAAAATCAAACAAATGCTAAATAGATGAACATGATGATCTGTGAGCGTTGCTCAAAAGAATTGATCTGAGCACCTAGTATCGTCCCTCATCCTATGTTCTTCAAGGAGCATACCACATTGCTGAACTGCATGGCTAATTCTCTTATTTTCTTGTCTTTTTTTAAAAAAAAATCTCTTATCCCATTTATTCTTTAATAGCCATTGGTATTGAAGCTGATGCCTGCAAAAGCGAGTGAGTTGATTAATAGGTATTTTATACATCTGGTATTTTCTCATAAAAGACTGGTAAACTTATTTCAATTATCATACCACCAACAAGGATGCAATCTGTTCACAATGGCTGTTTACGAATGGCTGCTTTGGGTAATGACTGTTTTCTTAGCACAGGAAATGAAATATAATATTATTAAACAGAGATATGCGGAACAATATGTCAACTTATCTGTCTTCCTGATGTTTATAGGACTCATTTTTCCTTTGTAATGTTTATTTTATTTTATGGGGCCAAACAGAAGACCATCGCTTCTTTACAAAGACTTCATTTCTTTTATTTTTCCTTTAATGTCCTTGAATATTAGCTTTTACATGCTTGGAAGTAAACCGGGCAAAAAAAAAACAACCAAAAAAACCCTCATACTTGGTATTTATTAATTCAGATAAATAGATGAAAATGAAAATGAGGCAAGATGTTTATCACTGAAATAATTGGTAATTCCTTTTAGTATGAAGACTAAGCATTCCGTATATCCCCATTACATGGGGGAAACATGACGAACGCTTTATGAACTGATATGCACATTACTTGCTAGTTGAGTTTACCAAAGAACCTAGCAAAAGTGGATTGGAGACCATTGAAGAAGATGCAAATAGATTAATCAATGTACGGGACACCAAAAACAGGTATGTACATTTATTTACTTCCACAACTATATTTTCAAATAGTGAGGACTGACAGGGAAAATGAGAAACAAGGAAAAGTTAAGCAATAAATAATCTAGTACAGGGGTGTCAAACTGAGGGCCTACAGACCGGATGCATCAAGTGAAGGCCACGCCGACCCCAGTTCCACGAATGGGAAAAATGTCATGAAATGTAACATGACGGCAACATGACATCACAAGTTTGACACCTGTGCTCTAGTAAGATATAAAAATACTCAGTAATCATTTGAATATACTTTTGAAAACAAAAGGTAAGATGAAGGGATGGTAGTGGTGGATAGAAGTGGGTAAACTGTCACCTTAAATATGAACATATCTATCTTGGGAAAGAATATAATACAATCATTTTTATTAGCTCAGTAACCTGAGCTTGGATGTTAGAATGCCCATAGGTCTGGACACACAACGAGGCACAATTAAGATCTGAGAATAAAATCTGACCTCTGATATAAATAAAAAATGTCCTTTGTGCCTTGTTTTTGTTTGCTTGTGTGTTGGTTCAAAGTATTGTTTACACAGTTCACGGGTAAAAGGAAATGAAAGAATTATTGGTATTGCCAGTGTATTAAAAAAATAAAATAAAATAAAGGTAAGTCATATTTTTATCACATCTAGGAACAGAAAATGTACCGTGGCCTAAACATATTCCAATAGTAGTCAATGTTTAATTTTAGAGCATGGAAAACGCTGGGTTTCTAAAAGCAAAAGTCTCAATATACTGAATAGGTAATTCTTTGTACTGCTAAGAAAAACTTCAGAAAATTAATTTCAAGTCTGTCCGAGTGTGAGAAAGTTCCCCCCCCCCTTTTGCCACCTGAAATTCTTAGGATCCTTTGGAAGATGGGGATACTCTCTTAAAGAATCATGAGAATAGTGCCCACTTGCAGGGTGGCACAAGGAGGCCTCTGTAGGAAGGGTGTGTCTCACATCAGCTGGGTGTGACTGTCAGAAGCTCTAGAAAAACAAAAAGGTAAATTGTGTGCTTCTGGGCCCTGGAGTTGGCTGAGGATTTCTGCACATGGCTGCCTGGCAAGCAAGCCAAAGGCATCCAGAGTACAACAGTTTTGCATGTACTGTTGTGTCTTGTTTTTGTATGCCTGTGTGTGTTGATTCAAAGTATTGTTTACCCAGTTTCCATTACAAGTGGGTCCTGGGTGCTCCCTCACTCCCTGAGGTAGCCCCGTGCTTCACTTAACAACTGCAATTAGGTGAGCTGGGATTGCAGTTGTTGAGTGAAAAGGGCACATGGCATCTTGCTTAATGATCACTTCACTCAAATTTCACTGAAATTCTGGGCCAATTGTGGCCATAAGTCAAGGACTACTTTTAATAAAGTCACATTTAGGAGTGCTTCAGAGTTGGATGATAGCCATCTATATGAGAAGCTTGACCCTTGACATACAGTATATGCAGTGGTGGGATTCAGCCGATTCTGTCCTGATCGCGTAAACCGTTAGCGGCGACTGCGGGAGGCTCTGCCCACCTGCCCGGATGTAATGCACAACTACTGCACACACACAGAAGGCTGTACACAGAGGTAATGCGTGTGAGTGAAATGAGTGCACGCACAAGCGCTCATATTTGCAAACTGGTAGGGAAGTGAATCCCATGTCTGAGTATATGTCTAAGTAGCCAATTTTTGAAGCTCCAGAAGGATTTCAAAGGAAGCACATAATTGTTTGGGTTTTGCTTTATTTTACTTTACTTTATTCTGGAGCCAAAGCATGAGAAAGTAGGTACCCTTATTATTTACAGAACATTGATTCTTACTTCACCATGTGAAATTTTTGATTGTCTTTCAGGGGGTTTGAAGCTGATGGAGATTATTTAATTCCAGCTTCCCAAACATGGCACAATCAACTGGCATTTTAAGAGACTTGCTGGTTGAGATTGGTGTTGAGATTGGTGAGTGTGTGTGCAAACTTTCAGAAATACAGTAGTAATATACAAATGAAAACTATAAACAAAATCCAAATCATCCCTGTTAATTTCTTGAGAAAACTCCATTCCATTTATCCCCAATCTCTTCATTCATGTATGATTATTGACACAAATCTGGGGATATAATAAGAATAATAGCTCTGTCATCTTCAAATATTCACAGTTACTATTTAGGCATTACTGAGACATTTTCAGATGATACACTTTATGATACTTTGATATAGACTGTGGGGTGTAAGTAACTTGCATTTATGGCTATAAAGAGCAAGTGGAAGAAAAGAAACAAGATGTATTCACAGTATGCGACAATATAATGAATGAAGAAAATATGAATTAACTTATTAAAATAAAGATGCAAGTAGTAATTGTAAAGATGGTTGCCATGCGACTGAAAGAACTATGGAAGCAGCACATAAATGCATTTGTTAAGTGTGCTGATATTTTGCCTTGACCTTTTTCAGTTATATGCCTGACCAGACAGTCTGAAAATGTGTTTGCAAGCATGATAACATTAAAAATATTACATGAAGAGGAACGGACAGACCCCCGCATAGAAGAGATGATCTTGCTATGTGAGGGGAATAATGATTTTTATTTTGTTCAAAAGGTTAGGGATAAAGAGTTCATAGGCTAAAAATAAAGAAGTAATTTGTATAGAGACAGTTTTGTCAATGTGGGTTATTTATTTTTAAGAGTCCTTTTTTAAGTGTTGGTCAATTCACTGTAGAAAACCATGTGCTGTAGACTATAAATATAATGGAACCTTTTGCCTGTATCAAAATGTGGCAGCTCACTCATGCATATACACTCATGAATGTTTGAACTGGATCGATGGAAAAGCCTTGTACTTCAAGGCCCATTGAGTTTTTAGAAAATTATTTACACACACACATCCGTGTGTGCATGCACATGTGGGCCATATAGGTAGCCTTTGATTTACAACCATTCATTTATCAATCATTCGAAGTTATGAAAGCATTGGGAGAAAAATGACTTACATTTTTTTCAGCATCAACAAATTCTTACATTTACAACTTTGCAGCATCCCAGTGGTCATGTGATCAAAGTTTGGGTGCTTGGCATGTATTTACAACAGTTGCAATGTCTTGGGACCATGCTATCACCATCTGCAATCATCCCAACTAACTTCCCTTTCCCAACTAAGCAAAGGGGAAATCCAGACTCGCTTACTGATCATGGTGACTCATTTAACAACTATGGCAAAGAAAGGTTTTAAATTGAGCATGACTCACTTAACAACCACCTCACTTAGTGACAGAAGTTCTGATCTCAATTGTGGTTATAAGTCTAGGCCTACCTGTATATGGAAGTCAGTATTCAATAGTGCAGCCAGAAGGAGTCAGCCTGCATTGTAAACCAAACTATAAACCTACAAGCAGTTAGAAGGCTGACCTTGCCCTGGTTTATGTCACTACTAATTAAAGAGAAGATAGCAAACATATTTTGTGTGTGTGTATGTGCAACATTTCTTTTACATTTCTTCTCCTAAATCAAGGATAGATAACATTTTTCCACCTGAGACTGCACTGCCTTAAATATAATCTGTTAGGAGATGCAAATCAAATACAATGGAGGAATAATGAAATTTCCACAGAGGGGGAATAGATTGTGAAAATTTGTGAACTTGAGGAAATGGTAAAACTGATCTTTTGGTCAGAGAACAAACAATAAAAACTTTGTTTTTTGAAAGACTGGAAACCTGATAGGGACGTTTTGCTTAAAGAAGAAAAAAAATGACATGATGATTTATGGATCTGAAGATTAAGAAAGATGTGGACTAAATGAGGGTATGAGAAAATTAAAATATTTAGGAGAAAGTATTTTTAGGCTAGTACCGTATTTCTCAACTGCAGCAGCTTTAATTCCTAGATTTTGCCAGCCAGCATGCTGTAGTCTAGGACATGGCTGGCTGAGGAATTACGGGTGTTGTAGTCCAAACATCTTAAATTGACTAAAGTTGAAAAACATAACTCTAGGCTATGAAAAGACAAGATACATAAACTTAATATTGTAAGCACTTAATTAAAAACTGAATGGATTCAGGCTGAAATTTCTGAAAATTAGGGGAAATGATTATTTAATGTAGGCGTATTTGTGTCAGTTACCTTTGATCTTTGCTTTTCTGTAGAAAAAAATCCAGTATAGCTCTGTTCAGTAGTGAGATTCAGCCAGTTCATACCATTTTGGGAGAACCGGTTGTTAACTTTCTGAGCAGTTTGGCAAACTGGTTGTTGGAAGAAATAATTGGGGCAGAGAACCAGTTGTTAAATTACTTGAATCCCACCACAGGCTCTGTTCCTATATAAACTGATCATGTTTTACAATTTATGTTTTAGCAATAGTCTTAGTTTTCTGTACATATATACATACATACATGCATGCATGCATGCATGCATGCATACATACACACACTTACTTACTTTTGTATAAAGCACACATTAAGAGTGACTACAGTATACAACAATTTAACCCACATAGAATATTTCAAAAAGACAGAAAACTCAAATATTAAATGTAAATTATAAGTCACGTTCTGCAAGTTTTTTAATGAGCTGAAAAATACAATCTCTGAGAGCCAAACAATGACCATCTACACAATCCAACCACATATATCCTCATAATCAACAAAAATGTCCAGTCATCTTCAGGTTTATTTTCAGCTATAGCCAATTTCAACTACAAAACATAGTCATTAAGGTAGTCATATGAACGAAAATTTGAAGGATGAATGGAGACTAGAAATGTAAATTCTAATTTAGTTTCTTAAACTTTTGCTGTGATGGAAATAAGAAATCAAAAATGTAAGTCCAAGAATGTGTATAAACAATGTTGAATCTTTCTGGGAGCACCAGAAAGTGGGAACCACTGAAAATATTGTTTAATTTTATCAAGTTATAACTGAGTCTGAGATAAAGCTGGTATGCTTTGACGTCTTGTTCTGATTTGACACTTCTTTTTTAAAATTATTATTATTATTATTATTATTATTATTATTATTATTATTATTATTATTATTAAAACTGGTATCTTACCTCAACCTTGTATACCACAGCTCCTGTTGAGAGACAAAAAGAAATGTGAGATTTCATTGTATTCATTGACGTCTTATTTTTTTTTAAAGAAGTTATATTCAAGATAAAATAGTCAAGGAGGCAGAATAATCCCGCCCTGAGTCCTTCAGGAGAAGGGCGATATAAGAAACAAACAAACAAACAAACAAACAAAAAACAAACAATCTGTCAATTGATTAAAATTATAGATGTTTGGTTTATTATACTGATTTCCAACTTCTAGAGGAATTGAAAAGACTGAAGGACTATAGTTTTTTCTCATATTTTGTCCTCATTAGTAATCTCTGAGATACACTAGGTTGGGAAACATTTTGTGTTTCCCAAGAGCATTTACAATCAGGCTGACAAAGTTGAATTGCAAAAGTGACAGTTTTTAGCGCATACACATACCCCCCCGCGCACCCCGCCAAATGCTGTTATAAAAATAAGATGTAAAATAAGTGTCAAGCCATGGAGTGTAATGGTTAAGGTGCCTGATTTAGGATGCCCAGTTTCAAGATTTCCCTGAAGTATTTACTGAGTACAATTTCCAGACCATTTCAATCTAAAAAATAAAAATAAAATAAAATAAAATCTAAAGCTTGAGACAGATATTCTCTCACAACCCAGACAAATGTTTGTTGTGGAGAAAACTGGCAGAAAAAAATTCTGTATGTGCTCTTTTGATCTCTCATTCTTTACTGTTTTGCATTTATTCCATTGCTGTTTTCAGTGCCATGATAATATAGCCATTCTCAACCTCTTCATTTTATTTTTTCCTATATTTAACTATGTGGCAATATTCTAAGGTGCCTCCTCTGCATTTAGAATTGTTTTGGTTTTTTAGCTTTGTTTTTAAGAAAAGCATTTAAATAAAAAGCGTTCTTTACTGTGAAATGCATTGGAAAGTTTCTAAAACTAATCTTAGAAACAGAGCTGCAATGAAATATGATCATACGCTTAGTAATTATCTTATAGGTTGTGATGATATTGAATAATTGTCATTTTGTAGCTCTTTCATTGCAAGAACTGTACAGACTAAAATTGGTGAAAGAGGAACCAACAATTCATAGACAAGGCCAGAGGTGGGTTTCAGCAGGTTCTGACCAGTTCTGGAGAACTGGTGGCAGAAATTTTGAGTAGTTCGGAGAACCGGTAGTAAAAATTCTGACTGGCCCCACCTCCATCTATTCTCTGCCTCCCGAGTCCCAGCTGATCAGGAGAGAATGGGGATTTTGCAGTATCCTTCCCCTGGATTGGGGAGGGAATTGAGATTTTACAGTATCCTTCCCTTGCCATGCCCAAGCCACACCCACCAAGCCACACCCACAGAACCAGTAGTAAAAACATTTGAAATCCACCACTGGACAAGGCAGAACCATTATGTAAATGGTGAGTAGATCTGCCCCAGTCTCAAGACTATGAAGAGAATAGGTATTTTTTTAAATTCAGAAAGATATGAGAAAAAGTCTAGAATTGGAGCAAACATGCATATGCATAAGCACGCAAGCAGATGGTTTGATGTTTGTGTCTGGTAGTAAGGAGATATTCTGAAAATATACCTTTCTTTTGCAAACTTTAACATGATATATTTTAATCAACAAATTGTGAGAAGCATTTACTGCTATTGGAAATAGGTGTTGAAAGTCATTAAATTAATAAGCAATGTGATTGTTTTATTAGGCAGTCATGTGTTGGCTATTCAGTTTATTGCATCTAGCTATTTTATCGGAATGTATTAGCCAATTATAAGTTGGCTATTTGGCTTATTGCATCTAGCTATTGTATTGTAATTTATCATAAAAGATCACAATCCATCCAAGACCTACAATTCCCACCAAAAACACTACAAAGAAAATTGAGTTTTCAATAGTAATCACCTTATATTTATACAACATATAAATAAGGTGAAAATTGCTTTCTTTCCTATTAACAACTCTACTGGAGATCACTAACAAAACTCTCTTGACTCAATTAAGTTTGAGGTGAAATTATATTAGAATGAATTTCTCTATCTGGAGGGAAGTTGCCAAAATTTAATAGGGACACCAGAGAGGTTATAGAAAGACATTATTGTTGTTTTATATAGAGAGATATAAAATGATTAGTCAATGGAAACAACCACAAAATGTCATGTTTTATTTCTGGAATTCACTTTTAAAGCTTGATTTATTTGTTTTTATTATTACTGCCTAGCAAACACTTGAACAATTTGAATAATTTATTTACATAGTAACTTGAAGAATTATTGTTCTAATTATATTAAAACAAACAAAAAGTATATAATTTACAGGAAGTCAGCTCCTATTTTACACTGAAAGGAAGGGGAAAAACAGCAACTTTGCTGTAATACTGAATGTATTACTGGCACTTTTGATATCTGGACAACTAAATAAACTAAATATGCTGGAAAATAAAGTATTCCGGGGGCATGAACTGTAAACATTGCGTAGGGCTGTAACTTCCCAAAATTTTCCTTAAGGCTTTGAAAACTGACAACCATCCAAAGTTGCAGACTTAGACTGGAAAGAAAATGTTGCTACAGGAACAAACCCTGATGTCTGACACTCCATGATTTCTTTTCAGTCATATAGATCACTCACACACACACACACACTTTTTAAAAAAACCCACAACATTAGAAACTTTCTCTCTCCCTCATTTTGGTTTCAGCATGAGGATTCCTGGTTCAATATGGGATTGCTCTTTGCAAGTGAGTGTAGAAACTAGGTTTTATCCAAGGGTGTCCAATCTTGGCAACTTTAAGATCTATGGACTTCAAACTCTTACTCAGCTTAAGTAACAGTTTTTAAATTTACCCCTTATAACGGACCCCAATCTTTCCACAGTTGAAGTCAGATCGGCTCTGTAGCTGGAAGTAAATATTATTATCTCACTCCTAGTTAAAGTACATGCATACTTTTTACTTCTTAATGGGAGAAAGCTTGTATCCTAACTATATTATTCCTTTGATGAAAAACATTCTGATTTCTTATGTCATACTTTTTATAACCCAAGATTTGGATTTAAGAAGAAATATGTGGAGGGTTATGGATAATCCTTATGATTTTCTGGTATCTTAAAAAACTTAAATAAGTTTTGTGTTGTCCAATTTCTCTCCGGTAGCATAGAGGTGTCTAATGGATACTGCTATCAGTTAAATTGAAGTTTTACATTGTCTTTTATTGTTCAAATGGGAGTCATAAAGCAGCTGACAGATTGAGGAATAAGGGATATTCTGGGAACTATTAAAATATGGTATAAAAATACCTTTACAATGATTAGCATGTACAGTTAAGGTGCAGGAGACATTTTTAAAGATTTATTGTGGAACATTGGCTATTTGATTTAACTGCAGATTCATCAATTGCCTGACTCTAATCTCTTGTAAAAAACGACTTCTAGAAGATGAAAAAGGGGGGGAAATGTATAGAACTGCTACTTAATCCTTTTTGCAGAAAATGGTACCCTAAGCCATCCAGTTTCCAATGCAGAAAAATATATAGCAATGTGTAGAAATATGTTATGAAAGATAAAGTCCCTATTTAGAAAATGTTATGTGCCTGAATTAACACTTCTTTTGTAAAAAAATAATAATAATCTGATTAATTAAAATGTTAAGATGAAAATCCTTGAAAAAATGTAGGGTTAATATTATTACTTGAGAGTTTAAGTTTAAAGATAAGATTTAAAATTTTGCATGGTTCATATAAAAATAAATGTTATAATATTTATACTTTAAATGCCAACTAGCTTATACAGTAATGTAATTAGAGTTCAACAAAAAAAAAATCCAACTATTGCCAAAGTTTTCTTCTCTGGAAGCAACTATTTTCGAGAAGTACAAATTTATTTATTTATTTATTTATTTATTTATTTATTTATTTATTTATTTATTTATTTATTTATTTATTTATTTATT
>JANHZT010003456.1:249874-260229 GCA_032468215.1 Stegonotus admiraltiensis | reverse complement strand
CTGGGTGGGAGTGAGTGATGTGGAGTTGGCCACCGAGGTTTTGTTGCTCCCAGTGTTTTCTTTTTCTGTGGGAAAGTGGGTCCAAATGGCTCTTTGAGTGTTTAAGGTTGCAGACCCCGGTATAGGGTTTCTTGCTTCAGCAGGGAGTTTGATCTAGAAGACCGCCAACTCTGTTATTCAGTTAGATCTAGCTTCTTGCCTCTCAAGGTGCCGTAGAGTAAATGGAGAAATGCTCATATGAAATCCATCCATCAGCCCACCCATTCATCATTACATTCATATCATACTTCCTTTTTAAGATAGTGGGGGCAACCTTGGCTTCTCCTATAAATTTCAAGTACTTCCCTCTGCATCCCTCAAAATACCACCTATGGGAGTTGTAAACTGTTCAAGATTTTATAAGTATTTTAAGTTGGGGAAGAGATGAAAACTGCAGTATAATCGCCAATCAAAATAGAGTTAGCACAATTCTGTAACAAATATATAATGAGATCACACTCAACTCCCTCAAAAGTTATGTGTAGTCCTTAGCTACCAGAAGGGTCTCTTCCCTTGTTTTAAGACCACCAGGTTTTACACGATGGCTTACTTCCTGCAGGGTAGCTGGAGAAAGGAGCTAGCTTAAATCCGATTCATATTATTAACTGCATGAGGATGGAGAAGTGCTCCTTTGCCTTAAAGATGTGAAAAGTGAATCAAGGATAGGAAGTGCCCACCCACGGAAGGTAAATGGTAGACATGGAAGGTCTCTGCCCTGTAAGTATTATGTTGATTTCATTGGATAAATGAAATCTGAAATTTTAAAAAATGAAGTTCTTTGTGTTGCAAATGAAGTGTATATTTTTTGAATCTTTACCATCACATTTTTTTCCTCCAGTTTGGGAACTTCAAGTACTCGGAACAAAGTGGCTCATAGTGTACTCCATGCGTTCAATGTGTGTGGTTACTCCAAGGTGGCAAAGCAATAGATGATACGAAAAACTTAAAATTTGCCTGTATTATTATTACCAATCAGAGTCTTATTTCTTAAATTTAAACAAGTGAAGCTCTTTTCCCTTCACATTTTGTCCCCCAGTTTGGGAACATTAAGTATTTGCACCTGTCCTGTGGTAATTTGTAAGCAAATTGTCCTTTGGTAATTTGTAGTCAGTCGTGCCATATGGGAACAGTAGAGTAGGAGGAACTTTCTGGGTTGTAGCTACAATATTCTGTTGCTTCCCAGATTGATGGGAAGAAAACAAACATTCCATTGTAATGAAACATCACAGCCCTGGCCAATTCAATTGAAAATTTGGCATGATGAAGTAATGGGCCACTCTTTCTACACAGTCATGCAAGATACCAATCACTAGGTAGGTACAGGCATTTGGTGCAGTTTAAGGTAGTACTGATATATAATGCAGCAAAATATTACTACTGTATTTCTCTTATGCATATCCCATGTTGGGTGACTTTTATTTAGGAAATAAATCAAACTCCAAATGTTACTATGACCGTTCTGGATTCTTTAACGTATTACTAAGACCTACAGGAAACTATTCAGTGACAAAAATATGAAAGCAATCTATACATTTACAAAAAAAATTAAACAGCATGGGAGAGTGTGGGAGGAAATAAAAATTTGAAAAATGTGATCCACATCCTACCCCTTTTGAATGGGTGTAAAATGCACAAAAGGGGACATGGTGGCTCAGTGGCTAAGACACTGAGCTTGTCAATTAAAAGGTTGGCAGTTCAGCAGTTCAAATCCCTACTGCTGCGTAACGGGGTGATCTCCCGTTACTTGTCCCAGCTTCTGCCAACCTAGCAGTTTGAAAGCACGTAAAAAGTGCAAGTAGGAAAAATAGGGACCGCCTTTGGTGGGAAGGTAACAGCATTCCGTGCGCCTTTGGCATTGAGTCATGCCAGTCACATGACCATGGAGACATCTTTGGATAGCGCTGGCTCTTCGTTTTTGAAACGGAGATGAGCACCACCCCCTAGAGTCAGGAATGACTAGCACATATGTGTGAGGGGAACCTTTACCTTTTTATAATGCACAAACCAAAAGGCTGGGCCTTACATCGTGATGCCACATAAGTCACCTTCAATGATTTTAGACCTCTTTGTGTAAAGCCAGGTGGTGTTGGCATTGTTTGTGAATATTTCTTTCACAAATCTTTGTTGGGAAGCAGGGATGGGAAGAACCAAGTGAAATCTTATACTTCTTCCCCAGTGCTTGTTTTCCTTGGATTTGAAATTAGCGCTGTCTCAAAATATTGGGGCTTATTATGAAGCTTTGCTTCTCATCCAGCTGCAATGTCTTGTGTGTAATTGTGGTTTCATTGCAGGTGCAGAAGCATCCACATATACAGCACACCTTTTGTTGAAGGAGAAGAAATACGTAAACACCTGATGGCTGTCACTATCCCATCAAAATCAAAAGCCTGCTTTGTGTTATTTTGTGTGCATGTTTGGGCTCCCACCTTGCTCTAGTCCGCAGAGATTTCATGATATTTTAGCATGTCTAATCCTGCATACATTCTCTCTTTGGACTTTTAAGAAAAAATGCCAAATTGAACACCTTTTCCAGGAGTTAATTTCATGTTCTGTGGGCTGTTGCAATTGCAGTCGGAATTAATTGAGGACTGAGGAAATTAAAAACAGACTGTCAAATATTTTTCTGCTAACTGAAGAAATGGAAATAAACCACAAACAAAATATGGACTTTAAAACACCTGAAACATGTTTCTACCACCCGCCTGCCTGCCCACCTGCCTGCCTCTGTGGGTGTGAGTGTGTGTGTGTGTACATGTGTGTGTGTTCTGTGTAATAGCAACTTTTTCCCAATCTGATGTTTCCTGTTCTGTTTATGGATAATGGGAACTGTGATCCAATTCACAGAAAGAGCATCAGATTGAAGAGTGCTTCCTTAGCAAGAATGAGTCGTGCCTTTACAATTAAAAATTTGTTACTGTAGTCATTTTAAGAAAGTTATTAGTTAAGGCAACCCTAACCTTTTGGGGGCAGGAACAAAGGGCAGGCAACTGTATGACTTCTGAAGCATATTGTTTTAAGTCAAGGCTGAATTTTAATTGAGTTTTTTCACATATTTGCAAGTTTTCATCTAACCTCTTTGGACTTCAAGGGAAGCAGATACTGACTCCAGGCATTTCAGTTCTTTGCTCACGTGTGCTATAAAGAGATATTGACTTGGATCATTGGTCTTCTATTAATTTAATTGGGTAAAAATATAGTTGTCATCTTTCTTGCAGAAAAAGTAGGTGAGAAGCATGATAAGACACACAACACACACACACACACACACACACTTTCCAACAGTTTCAAGATCAGCAACAAAACACAACTGGAGGAAGCAAAAAATGTGGCAGTCTTAGTTGTAATATATGTGGGAACACCATAACCCCTGAGATAAGCCATGACCCTGCTAGCTTTACAAAAAGCTTTAAGGACATGGCTGTGCCTCCAGGCACACATTAATGTACGCCTATAAGATGCTGTTATTGCATTGTTCATTGAGTTTGGCCTCAGCTGCAATTAAAGACTTTTAGATTAATAAACTTTTCTGTTACGTGTGTGTGTGTGTGTGTGTGTGTGTGTGTGTGTGTGTAGGTCTTTGGTTGTTCAGGTTTTCTCCCACGTAAAATTGGAAGTAAAACCCGAACAACCAAAGACCTACACACAAACACCCGCGAAAACCTCAGAAAACTCACACACACACACACACACACACACACATATATATACACACACACACACACACATATACAAATACATACATACATACATATACATATATTCCACATACGTGAAGAAACAAGCCTAGAAAGATAGAAAGATTGGGCCCATACTTTAAAAAAGTTCATAATGATTTGATCGACTCTTGATTAAATAGGCCTTAGAAAATCAATGCAATAAATCTGTATTTTTCACATCCACCTAATTAAACAACTAGGAACAAAACTCACAATATATGATGTCCAGAATATACAACTATCTCTGAGATGTGAGGGTCACAATTGTCACCAAACTATCTTATGCTGGCCAGACCACTATAGTATATTCTGTTATTACTGGTAAATTGTCTCATCAGCATTAAATGACCAATTAAATACTGGAATCTCCACCTATCATCCAAAAAGATTGCAGTACATTTTCAAGAATTTCTATTTGCAGGTTTTAAACCTCTACCTGTGTCCTCATGTAAAGTTCCTTAAAATGTCTCTGCAATGTTTATTAAGTTCATTGTTCCAAAATAATTGTGAACTTTCTTATGCATATGATTTTGTTAAGGGAATAATTTTGCCAGGGCATTAATTTTAGGTCTGTGTTTACTGTTTAAAAAATACACACATGCATTTAAACATATCCCTTTATAATTACTGATTAAAGTACTAAAAATCATGTAATGTTCTTTATTCTTGTGCAAGCTGAAAAGATTTATAAAACTTCTCACCTCACCTGATATTTATTTATTGATGTATTGCTTTATCACTAAACATGGCAAAATGTTTATATAGAGAATTTCTAAAACATTTTTTTCATGTTTTATGGAATGGTAATAAATGTCTAGAGAGCCAATTTGGTGTAGTTATTAAAGCATCAAGCTAGAAACCAGGAGGCAGGATTAGAACTCACAAAGCCAGATGGGTTACTTTGGGCCTGTCACTTTCTCTCAGCCCTAGGAAGGAAGCAATGGTAAACCATTTCTGGCAAACCTTTTCAAGAAAATTGAGGGGAATTGAGAAATAGACCTGACTGAACGGAAGAAAAGGATCATCAATGGACACCACACTTTTTACTGAGATTCCAGCTGGCTCTGTAGGTGGACCAATTAAAATGGAGTAACAGTAGTGGAAATGATAGGTTTGCTGAATGCTCTGAGGAATGTTTTCAGTGTCATAGCTAGAATTTTGAGGCCTTAGTCTTTCAGTAGAAGGATAACAGAATAATAGCATTGGAAGGGACCTTGAAGGTCTTCTAGTCCAATCCCCTACTTAAGCAGATGACCCTATACCATTTCAGACAAATGGTTTTCCAATCTCCTCTTAAAAACTTCCAATGTTGGAGCACCCATAATTTCTGGAGGCAAGATTAATTGTTCTAACTGTCAGGATATTTCTCCTTAGTTCTAGGTTGGTTCTCTCCTTAATTAGTTTCCATCCATTGCTTCTTGTCCTGCCTTCAGGTACTTTGGAGAAAAGGTTGACTGCCTCTTCTTTGTGGCAGAAAATATTGGAATATTACTATTTCCCAATGACAGAAGATAAAAGAAGAAGAGTCATTGATGCTTCTGCTTTTCAGCATCCTTTCTACAGTAGCTAGGAAAAACCAAAATATCCCTTGGTGCATTGAGGAGCTCTGAGCAATGAAACAAACTTATAGATACCCAGGGCAGTAAATATCAAATCACATCACTCTTTATTGCAGTTAATAACCAACATACAGCAAATGTAATTGTAGCTTTAAAGATGAAACTAAAGAGATTCAAATAAATGACAGAAGGTAGAACAGTAATTTTAACTAAGGGAAGTTTAAAAATTCACTTAATAGTAAGCCTAAGGATAAAACTAAAAGGATTAAAAGACAGAATAAATAGAAAATAAAAATTTTAATTAAGAAGAAAAAAACTTCATTTAAGTACTAGTGGTATTGCTAATAAAAAAAAAGTCAATCCTAAACTCAATGTTAGGAGTAAACCATATCTAGCACGTTCTAATCAAGCAAATTAAGCAGCAACACAGAATTTGGATATCATCTCAGAATTATGGTCAGACACCAGAAACACTACACATTGTTGGGTGTTAATGTAGTAGTAGTAGTAGTAGTAGTAGTAGTAGTGGTGGTAGTAGTATTCAGAAGCAGAGAAATTATGGCTCTGTGTGGCTTCTTGTAAAACTGGCCATGTAGGAAGATGTGCTCAATACATCACATGCCATGTAGGTTTATATTGATATTAGCTGTGTTAACTTTCTTGTATCTACCTAATCATGGCATTAAATGGAGGACATTTCATTGTGCTAGGTTAAAAGCTTTTCTCTAGATCGGGACATTCATTTCCATGAGATATGCAGCTGGTCTTAGGAGATACCTCCAAATGTCAATCATAAAAAGGTGGCAGGTGTGTCCTCCATTAATTTGACTTTCTAAATCAGGGATATCCAACCTTGGCAACTTTAAGACTTGTAGATTTCAACTCCATGACTGGCTGGGGAATTCTGAGCATTGAAATCCACAAGTCTCAAAGTCATCAAGATTGGATACCTCTGTTCTAAATCAAATAGGAGTGGCTTGAACATTGTTACTGCATGCTCAAAGACCACTAAAAGTGAAAACTTGGGAGGCATTACTGTAAATTGTTTGCTTTGGCATAGTTTGAAATCCATCATCTGATAATAAGGTATCTAAACCTGTAGGAAAAAGAATCAGTCTTCATCCATAATTTAGTGTAACCTGCCATTTTCTGGTCTTCACTCTCCCCATTCCTGCCTCCATGTTTAAGGTTGCATTAGAAATAAAGTAGGGAGTCTTAGGCAAGTGCTGTTAGGAATTTGGACTGATAAGGTTTTTAGTTGTGCAGAACTGAGCGATATAGACAGGCATTGTGGAGTCATTGCACTGATGGGCTTGACATAAAAGTTAAAAACTTTTAAAAACTAAAAGCCCTCTTAAAGTGACAGACTCTCAAAATAGCTGCTGTATTTTGAGCTCGTTCTGAGTGGCACAGTTAAAATGAACAACTTTGTTGCCTATGACAACCTTGGAATGTGA
Organism: Stegonotus admiraltiensis; assembly: GCA_032468215.1. Classification (NCBI taxonomy): domain Eukaryota; kingdom Metazoa; phylum Chordata; class Lepidosauria; order Squamata; family Colubridae; genus Stegonotus; species Stegonotus admiraltiensis. The sequence goes on along the minus strand of JANHZT010003456.1, from coordinate 253,458 downwards.
CCTTTCAGGTATTTAAAACAGAGCAACTGTACAATAGTATTGCTACAAGCATACTTAGGATTGGACAAAGGTTTGGGGCCTGTTAGTAAATAACCATGATTACAGTGTTAAAATAACTGAGTTCCAATTGGTCTTCTTTAAGGAAAAGGGCAAAAATGCTCAAACCTCTTTTGAGTCCTATAACGATGCTATACAGATGCCAAAGTAGTGGACCAAGGAATGGGTAACAGATGTTTGCTAAATATTTGGAATGGAAAATCAGAATCTAAAACCAGCTTGCTGGATATACAGTAGCATGGCTTTTTTCCCCCTTCTTAAGTCTACTGAATGTTAAATTCAAGAGCCTTTTATTACAACTCAGGCTAAGCTGCGGAAAATCACATAATGGGCTGAAGCATGTAAAAGCTGTTCTCTGCCCAACATTTTATGCTGTGCTGGTGCAAGATAGATGCACAAGACAGGGGAGAAAGCAGGAACCATAAATGGCCTGTCTTCATATTAATGTCTTTTTGTGTGTGGGGGTTGTTAGGGGAATGTCTTATTGGCACCTAACTTGATGGAGGCTGGATTGATTTTGGACCAGGGCCTAGATTTGAACTCTTTTGAGCTGTTTGGGCTTTGTTTTTGAATGATGGGCCCTACTTGCTGCGCTGACATGCTTGTCATATTTATCAGATCCATGGGTCTAGTGTTAGGTATGGGAACCACATCTCCGTGCTGGTCTGCTGAACAAGCCATCTGAAGCTTTGCCTGCTACTTGGAATAGGAGAGCAGGTGAGACTTTGGATCAGACTGTGCAACCTCTCTCTTCTCATGGATCCCATCGCTTCCCATGGTTCACAGAACAGCTGAGAGAGATGAAACAAGAGAATAATGTCTACAGCATCACTGGTGCTTAATAGGGGATGAAGTTGACTGAACATGGGTTAAAGCTGCTATTAAGATCTGTCTTGTGGTGGACAAGCATCAGTACTTCTCCACCCTTATTGTGTCTCTTGATAGTCATCCTGGGGTCCTGTTTCAGGTGACACAAACCCTCAAGGGTAGAGGGGACTCACGGAATCCCCTGCAGGGGCATGTGGAAAAAATTGTTCATTGTCTGTTGGACAAAGTTACTGAAATTCACTTACAGTTGGACATTGGTTGCAGGTCCCAGGCAGATGACTGGGGAAGAGTCTTGCCTGATTATCTAGGAATATTTGAACCTGTCGGGCCTGCGGCAATAGGGTCCTTACATCTGTGAGCTTAACTATCTGCTCTTTAGATACATGTCCCTCCTGGCTTATTAAAGTGGCCAAGGATGTTGTGTGAGTTGTGATGATTAATTCTTCCTTTAAGGAGGGGGAGGTTCCTTTACCTTTTAAAGAGCCTTGGTTCACCCATTGCTCAAGAAGCCATATCTGGACTCCATCCACTCTGCCTTCTGAGCTGTGGTGGTGCAATGGTTAGAGTGCTGGATTGCAGGCTAATTCTGCTGACTGCCAGGGGTTCAATCCTCACCGGCTCAAGGTTGAATCAGCCTTCCATCCTTCTGAGTCTGGTAAAATGAGGACTGTTGGGGGCAACTTGCTAACTCTGTAAACAGGTTACAGAGGGCTGGAAAGCACTGTGAAGCGGTATATAAGTCTAAGTGCTATTGCTATTGCAGTGAATAATTTTCACCCAGTATCTAACCTGACTCTTTGCAGGAAGGTAGTTGAGAAGCTGGTTCCATGACAGCTTCAGAGTATCTTGGAGGAAGCAGATTATTTTGGGTCCTTTTCAATTGGGACTCAGACCCAGGCATGGGATAGATATGTTCCTGGATTAAGGATCCCTACTCAGGTCCTTCATGTCCTGATTACATCCCAGATGGACTATTGCAATGCACTGTACATGGGATTCTCTTGAAGAATATCCAGAAGTTTCAGCTTCAGCAAAATACAGCAGTGGGAGCAATTATGTGGACACAAGTTCTAGAGGCTACATTGCTTGCTAACCTGCTTTAGGGTCTGTTTAAAGGTGCTGGGTTTGACCTTTAAAGCCCTTTATGGCATGGAGACAGGTTAATTGAGAAACCACCCCTCCTCAATTATATCTGCCTGTCCCATCAGATCGAGCAGGTATGCTACAGATCCCATCTGTCAGAGAGCTACACTAGATCTTTTCTGCCATGGCACTCACCTTACGGAACACACTCTTCTCCCCCTTCCCCCAAGTGCAAAATAAGGCTGGTGCCATCCTTGCCGATTTTCTGTAAAGCCTTAAAAACCTGGTTATTCCATCAGGCCTGGGACCTGGAGACAACCAGTGATGTTGCCTTCTCTTATCTTTTGTGGGGTTTTTAAATTATCTTTTATGCTTAATAATTTTTCAAAAAATTTTAACTGTTTTACAATGTAATTGTACAACACCCAGGGTCACTTTTTCATCAGATGGAAGGCTATATAAATTAGATAAAATAAATCAATAAATAGACTCCCTCATTTCAAAATGCAGTTGTCTTTTGTATAGAACAGGATGCATCGAAATATGATGTTGCGTGTTTCTTGTGGTATAATTTAGAAGTAAATGAATGAATGTGATGCTTTATTTCTGTACGCTTTATTTCCTTCAGTACCCTGTTTTTGTCCCCACAGTTTCTCAGGCTATTGAGTAAATAAATACTGCATCTATTTTACAGTTGCTGATAACAGCTGCATGTAGGAAACACTGAAGCGTAGAGCATTCAGGCTATTTTCTAGGATATTCTATTTCTTTCTCTCCCTCCCCTTGTCAATCTTTTAAAGTTATTTTGAATCTTTTTCTAAGCTTTTTTTAAACTTTATGATAGTTTTGTTTTATTTCAGAATAATATTTTCATGAACCTCCTAATATTTCTCTTAAATGACTAGATACTTAAATGACAAGGAGCCTTGGTGGAACAGCGGACTAAGTGCTGTTAAGTGCTAGCACTTAGCTACTGGCTGCCTGCAATTAGTGCGAGTTCAAATCTCACCAGGCTCAAGGTTGACTCAGCCTTCCATCCTTCTGAGGTCGGCAAAATGAAGACCCAGATTGTTGGGGTCAATATGCTGACTCTGTAAACTGCTAAAGAACTGTGAAGTGGTATATAGGTCTAAGTGCTATTGCTATTGCTAGACTGAAGGGAGGTATTAAGAAAGGGCTGTGTTTTGAGTCCTTGCACTGCGGTAAACAATGCAGACCAGATATCCTCCATAATCCTAGAAGCCTTATCTTATCTTACTCAAGGGAATGCAGTATCTCTGGTAAGATTCTTGTAACATTGGTGACTGGCAATAAAGCTTCTCCTTGAGATTATTCACAAGTGGTTTTGGTTGCTGGCATCTGACACACATTATGAATACTGTCACTGACATTACTGATGATTGGTTCTTGCTTTACCTATATTAGTTTTTTTTTTTTATTTATATGCTGCCCTTCTCCGGAGACTCAGGGCGGCTTACAATGCATTAAGCAATAGCCTCCATACTTCTGTATATTTATACAAAGTCAGCTTATTGCCCTCTACAAACTGGGTCCTCATTTTACCCACCTTAGAAAGGATGGAAGGCTGAGTCGACCTTGAGCCTGGTGGGACTCGA